>JAFBJQ010006527.1:0-51510 GCA_016785345.1 Trinectes maculatus | reverse complement strand
TTATATAGTCGGTCAGCGTGTGCAGGCTAATGTGCTAACCTGAAGGAAAAGGGGCAGAAATATGGAGGAATGGGTTTCTGGCAGCTCCTGACCTTCTGGTTGAAGGGGCACACGGTAGGACCATTTGTATGTGTGTAAATTTATGTTGAGAGTATTTTGTCTTGTGTGGCACGTTGTAGCTGAGAAAGTATTTGCCACCGTGTGTTTGTTACAGTGTTCACGGTGGTCTTGGACGTGCAGAAGAAACAAAATAAACGTTTAAGCCATCAGTCGGAGCGTTGCACTTTATTCAATCCAGAAAGAAAAGTCGGGAACAGCCATATCAACGTCATCACAGGAGCAGCAACTGGAATGTTAAAAGGCAAGGAAACTCCCTGGCAGACAAGCTGGATTTACACAGAGTGTACTCTACAGTATTTTAATTTGTATTTCCCAAATGAGTTATAAATTGCTGAATGAGTATGATGTAAGTAGGATTGTAAATTAAACAAATAGTAGAAAGCTGAACAGCAATGTAACAACACAAAAGGCAGAATTTTAGTCAGTATATTTGAAAGTAGCAGAAATGAATGTGAAGCAGCAAAACAGCAGAATATTGCATGTATGATTTGTGTAGACAGTGTGGTGGATGCTGAGATGTGACAGTTTAAAAAAGCACTTACTTAGGTCTGTGAGGCTGAAGTCTGTGACAAGATTTAACATGGGAGTGAAAGCGGCTTCAGAAGGTGCCGGTTGATGCTTAGAGAGTCAAACCATAAGCCCCACTGCCACAGTAAGTACAGTGTGTGAGAGAGGACATGTGTAGCTCCAAAATGAGCTATAAAATGTCTGCATGAGGCAAAAGCTGTGGCAGCTGCAGGAGAAGAAGCAGAATGAACACAAAGTAGGAAAAGGCAGAGCAGCAAGAGTAGCTGATGTCAGTGGTGACAGTTGAACAGGTGAATCAAATCAAGTCATCACTGATTGGGAGTGTAACTCTGTCTGAGACAGTGGAAAATTCAGAAAAACTCACGCGACAAACAACCTGGGCTTACACAGAAACTGTACAACACAGTAGTTTACTATTTTGATCTTCAGGAGCAGGAGGCTTTGCTGAGTACTGTTGAAGGAAAAAAACAATCTGAGTCTAGTTCCAAGTTTGCTGAGGTGGTGTAAGTTTATTGAAGTTCCAGGTCGTGGTCAGCCTACCGACACAGAGTGGGACTGGTAACAGAGACTTCTCTAGACTGCTCTCAGAGCACAGATATACCCTCTCTCCAGGTGTGGTTACAGACAGTTCATGAATAGATCGTATAGTGGTTGTGTATTAGTTAGTCTTTCAACTGTCTTACACAGGAGTATGAACTCAGTAGGGGGTAGGGATGGCACGCAGACAATGTCAGAAACAAAGGGCCAAAAGGACAAAGGAGTGACACCCAGGTAGTAAGATCAAGGCTCTGGTCAGCAGGGGAGCAGAGACAGGAGGGAAAACCTTTTGGCTGGGTTTGCCCCAGACAGGTAATGGCAATTGTCCTTTAGTATGTAAGTTTTCTTCTTCAGTACATACAGTACATGCGACATTTGTGTAGATAGTGTGAAAGGTGGCTGATACATGACAGTTTAAAAAAGCATCTACTTAGGTCTGTGAGGCTAAAGTCTGTGACAACATTTAACATGGGAATGAATGAGGCTTCAATAGGTGCCTGTTGATGCTTAGAGAGGCACTGTGAAGAAACTGTGAGCTAGCTAAGTTATTATCATCAACAGAATGATAAATTACAGTGCAAACAATAGCAGAGACGCCCCTAATGGTAGCGCGAGCTAGGGCGACGTAGCTAACTTATTATAATCAGCACAAATGTATATTACGATGTATAATGTGTCACAGACATTACTAATGCTAGTGCGAGTTACAGTAGTCAAGCCTGGACGTGACAAAGGCGTGGATTAATTTTTCGGCATCTTTAAGAGACAGGATATGTCTGATTTTTGCGATGTTGCGTAGGTGAAAAAAGGCAGTTCTCGAAGTCTGTTTTATGTGAGAATCGAGTGATAAATCAGAATCAAATATAACTCCCAGATTCCTGGCAGTTTCACTGGGAGCAAGGACAATGCCATCTAGACTGGCCATATCATTAGATAATGATTCTCTAAGGTGTCTAGGACCAAGTACTAAAATTTCAGTTTTGTCTGGATTTAATAATAGAAAATTTTGGTTCATCCAGGTTTTAATGTCTTTGAGACATGCTTGGAGTCTAAGTAGTTGATTAGTTTCATGTGGTTTCATTGAAATATACAACTGTGTGTCATCTGCATAAAAATGGAAATTTAAAGAGTGTTTTCTAATGATGTTTCCTTGGTTGTCCTCCTATGATGGATACGCTTGTGGATTTGCTGGGTTTAAACTTCATATGAGCCCATGTAATATTCTCATGAAGTTTTCCCAACAACCGGTGGTAATCGCTGACCATCCTGCAGATGTTCTCCTCCTACAATGCACTAATGGGGAGATGGTACACCCTGGCAAATATTGGAAATAGTCCCTGACCAGGTCTGATGTTCTTTGGCACAAGAAAATAGTCAAGGGCTGACCAGATAAGGGAATGGGGAACAGATCCAAAAGTGTTGGCTAGGTCCAGGAATAAGACATGCAGGTCCCTTCCTCCCTGCAGTTTGGATTTAATGCCATGTGATGCATGTGTGTTCCAAGCATCGAGAGAAGCCTGTTTTCCACACCTTCTGCACCCTTTTGTCAATCAGGCCTTTCTGTTTCAGGTAGGTTGTTATTCTTTGAGCAACAATGCTAAATAAGAGTTTCCCTGACTGATCTAATGGAACTGGTTGATATTTGTGGCATCCTTTACTCCTTCATCCTTTGCTCTCTGCCATGCTTTTGGGATGATTTGCTTTGTCCACACTACTTTCATCTGCTTCCAGAGAAATTGTAAGACGTCTGGAGCATTTTTGTCGGTATTGAACCCCATTTGGTCCAGGACCTGATGCTGCCCTTGCCTTTTTAATTGCTTTCTCAACCTCACTCATCATGGGGGACTGTCATCTAGTTTATGTTCTGGTTGAGGTATTGATGGTATGTCTGAAGGTAATTCCCTCTGTTCAAGTCTCTGGGTATCTGTGCATAGATAGATAGATAGATAGATAGATTTACTTTATTGATCCCAAATTGGGAAATTACAGTGCAGCAACAGCAGGGCATGGAACCAATATTACAAGCAATAATAATAATAATACTACTACTACTACTACTACTACTACTAATAATAATAATAATAATAATAATAATAATAATAATAATAAAATAAAAATAAAAAAACAGGAAAGTATTAGTATTATTAACAATATCAGAATATAAAAAGAAAAACGATATAAAGAAGTATATACAACAAATAATTAGGATGGTGATAAATAACCAATAGTGCAAATAACAGTCAGGTGCAATGGACTGAAGGTGCAAATTAACAGTAAAGTGCTTTGATGAAGATGATAATAAAACAGTAAGGTGCAGTGAAATGAGATGATAATAATAACATAATAAAACAGTAAGATGCAGTGAAATTAGATGATAATAATAACATAATAAAATAGTAAGATGCAGTGAAATGAGATGATGATAATAAACATAATAAACAGTAAGGTGCAGTGAAATGAATGCATGATATGTAATACAGCAGAGTTTACACATCAGGGTGAGGTCTTATTGTACAGTGCAATGGCATGTGGCAGGAAAGATTTCCTGTATCTGTCCCTTCGACAGTGGAGCTGTAACAGTCTGTGCATGTTGCCTCCAGGTGGTCCTCCAGCTCATTCTTTGGCTCCTTAAGAGACCCGCTCTCCTTTGTGAACAGACCCTTGGTGAATATATAGGGATCTTTGTAGACGGAAGCTTTTGCTTTTTCCTTCCTCTTGTGTCGATATCTGAGAGTCTCAGCTCTCTGCAGAGAGCAAGTGCAAGATCTCTCCTGGTTGACCTCTCCTCCACTGAGGCTTTCTTCCATTGTTTCTTCAGTTGTTGTCTTTCCTTGATAAGTAGCTTGATCTCTCGTTGCCTTCTGGATATGAGTGGAGTCGGTGTATTCTTCTTTCTCTGTTGTTTTAATCCAAGTCTCTCTAGTCCATAAGACTAGATGAAATCAATTCAAATCAAATCAACTATTTTCTCCAGCTTCTTCACCACTGTTCCTTTAAGCCTTTCTAGGATGTTTGTCAGGTCTGTGTTGACCATTGCTCTTTTTTGCTGCAAGATTTCACTTGATTTAGGCCCACAACACCTCCAGGGGTTGAACAGCAACACCTGGTGTCCCAGGTGTGCCCCCCTCCATTTTTACCTCTCCGCGGTCATTTTGCAACTCATTTGGTGTCATTCCTCCTGATCCACAACCAGTTGCTGCTTCGTTCTGCAGTCTCCGCTGTGACTCCCAATCAGCATGGCTGCATTGCTGAAAAGAAACCTGGGATTATGTTTGTTTTCCTCAATTAATGATAAGTAATAGGCAGCTCTGGTATTTTGGGTGATATTTTATCTTTCCAGGCTACAGTATGTACAGCAAGTCTCTTCAATGTTGTTGGAGTTCCACTTCCTTTCTAATTTTACAAAGAACAAGTAACAAAAACAGTGGGTTGTGGGATCTGGGGCACTGGTACCACGCGGTTGTGGCACCTGCCTCAGCTTCAGGGTCATTCTGTATATGTATTCCATCATCGGGCACAGTTGATCTGCGCAGGATTTCAGCAGCCTGGTGCTGAGCGCTTCTGGTCCCGAGGCCTTCATCACTTTCATCTTCCCGAGATGAAAGGGGTTGCTGCAGAGGGGACTGGGTTAGGGGGCTGATAGATGACTGACTGCATAATTTGTTTTTTTTCTTATTGAGCAGAACATCAGTTCCTTAAAACAGTTCGATTCCCTTCCTGTTTCTCTTTTTTGCACTGATCAGCACTCATCAGTTTGATGAAAACATTTCTAATTCCAATTTAGCAGAACTCACAGATCTTAATGCAGCAGATATACTAAAGACAAACCAGAATTTATAATCCACGGAGTCCTCTTTCAATTCCAAGATCAATGTATCAGTCTAACACCAGGTTTATTCTTTGCAGCTACAGTGCTCAGCAAATGATACCCAGTGGATATGTCAGAAAACTTTTTGTTTCCATCCATATTCAACATTTTCAATGGGAGGCTTCATTACAAAGTACCATTGTTGTTTTCGTCACCGCTGCATCCTATCCTTGTTTGGTCACGCCCACCACCTGGCATGCAGCGCACGTTCTGCACACCACAGCGGTCACTCGGCACATATATAGATACGCAATTTATTGATTCACAGATGGACCATGGCAGCAGCGGCAAAAAAGGGGCTTGGTGGTTGGAAAACACGAGCTGATCTATGGACATACTATGAATACACTCCAGCAGAAAGAAAAATCTAATGTGTTGTAGAGGGAGACGGTGGTAAATGTGGCCACAAACTAGATGGAAAGAACACCACCAATCTGAAGTGGCACCTAAAGGCTCACAACGCTGATATTTTTTAGAAGGTAAGTTACAACAAGTCCTGTGAACATATATACATACAATGTTTCCTGACAATTGGCTTGTTATAAATTTCATAGTAATCTTAAAGTTTTCCAGAAAACGGAGCAGTCCAGTTGCTGTTCCCCACGTGTCCAAATGAACAGTAGACTTGACTTTCTGATGTTTAGCCTTGTTTATCTCTGTGTGTGTATGTTCTGTCAGTATGTTGTAATATGTTAAACAGGTCAACTTATACGTGCTTTGTTAACATACGTAAAGTCTGCTAGTAGAGTCCGCAAGAACAAAAACTTATTTTTGTTTTGCTTGTTTCATAGTGTAACGTGTAGTCAGTGTAGCCGGTGAGAAGCTAGCTGTAGCGGCCATTAGCAAAGTTCTGAAGTAGTCAGACAGGCATCAGTCGGCACGTAATGGGACTTCCACAATGTTGCTTTATTCAGCATTTGATTGACACCATACAAAGCCACTTCTTCTTACCACTAGGCCGATCGATCATGAAGATTTCATCATCATGATGGAGACCTTTGATACAAGGCTGACCATACCAAAAAGAACAAAAATCAACAACTTAGTTGACAATATTTATGATGACAAAAAACAAAAGAGAGCCTTGTCACATGTTGAGGCAGTTTTTCTCAGCGTGTTCTTTAGTTTGCAGGAAAATCTCTTGAAAATCAAATTATTCCTCAGTGCAGGTTTATTGATGTCTCAAAAGCTTGTACAAGGACCTTTTCTGTTTGGACAATCACCTAGCGAACTCAGTAATCAACCGCCCAGAAAAGGATCCAGAAAAATCAGTGCATAAATGTTTTATACCCATCTAGACAAAGAACTCTAATCTCATTGGTCTAAAGTTGGAGAGGAGCCGTGTTTTAGACTTAGCTGTCTCATCGTTGGTAAATGAACTAGTCCCTGCCCTTTCGGCGCGTTTCTTCTTCCAACTAGATTAGAGTATGTCTTCATTGAGTGCGTTGTCCATTGGCCTTTTTTACATATTCATGTATGACTATTTATTTTAATATCTTTAACTTACATGTATTTTATATTTTGTTATTATAGACAAACTCAATTAAAACTACAATTAAACCAGCTACACTAATGGTAATTTTATAATTATTTGTCATCTACTTCTACAACTATGGTGATCCTATATAAGTATATGTATTCACTTAATAAAAATATAATATAAAAATGAAGTTCATTGTATAACATTGTATAACCACATCTGCAACTTCACCTATAACTCTGATTATGTACAAATTTATTTAAGTATGTTTTGTAAGTATGTGTATAGTTATCTGAATTTTCAATTTTATATTCCTTCTTGTTGTTAACAACCTGAAGCACAAACAGCAGCATCTACTCAACCATTTGTCTCACAGCATGACTTCATTTCATCCTGTGATGAAGACAAACATCCTCTGCTAAACCTGTTGCTTTCACATAAGGATTGTTTTTCATCATGTGGCTAACACATATCTGCTGTTTTGCTTCAAAGAAAATTTTAGTCAGTATATTTGAAAGTAGCAGAAATGAATGTGAAGCAGCAAAACAGCAGAATATTGCATGTATGATTTGTGTAGACAGTGTGGTGGATGCTGAGATGTGACAGTTTAAAAAAGCACTTACTTAGGTCTGTGAGGCTGAAGTCTGTGACAAGATTTAACATGGGAGTGAAAGCGGCTTCAGAAGGTGCCGGTTGATGCTTAGAGAGTCAAACCATAAGCCCCACTGCCACAGTAAGTACAGTGTGTGAGAGAGGACATGTGTAGCTCCAAAATGAGCTATAAAATGTCTGCATGAGGCAAAAGCTGTGGCAGCTGCAGGAGAAGAAGCAGAATGAACACAAAGTAGGAAAAGGCAGAGCAGCAAGAGTAGCTGATGTCAGTGGTGACAGTTGAACAGGTGAATCAAATCAAGTCATCACTGATTGGGAGTGTAACTCTGTCTGAGACAGTGGAAAATTCAGAAAAACTCACGCGACAAACAACCTGGGCTTACACAGAAACTGTACAACACAGTAGTTTACTATTTTGATCTTCAGGAGCAGGAGGCTTTGCTGAGTACTGTTGAAGGAAAAAAACAATCTGAGTCTAGTTCCAAGTTTGCTGAGGTGGTGTAAGTTTATTGAAGTTCCAGGTCGTGGTCAGCCTACCGACACAGAGTGGGACTGGTAACAGAGACTTCTCTAGACTGCTCTCAGAGCACAGATATACCCTCTCTCCAGGTGTGGTTACAGACAGTTCATGAATAGATCGTATAGTGGTTGTGTATTAGTTAGTCTTTCAACTGTCTTACACAGGAGTATGAACTCAGTAGGGGGTAGGGATGGCACGCAGACAATGTCAGAAACAAAGGGCCAAAAGGACAAAGGAGTGACACCCAGGTAGTAAGATCAAGGCTCTGGTCAGCAGGGGAGCAGAGACAGGAGGGAAAACCTTTTGGCTGGGTTTGCCCCAGACAGGTAATGGCAATTGTCCTTTAGTATGTAAGTTTTCTTCTTCAGTACATACAGTACATGCGACATTTGTGTAGATAGTGTGAAAGGTGGCTGATACATGACAGTTTAAAAAAGCATCTACTTAGGTCTGTGAGGCTAAAGTCTGTGACAACATTTAACATGGGAATGAATGAGGCTTCATTAGGTGCCTGTTGATGCTTAGAGAGGCACTGTGAAGAAACTGTGAGCTAGCTAAGTTATTATCATCAACAGAATGATAAATTACAGTGCAAACAATAGCAGAGACGCCCCTAATGGTAGCGCGAGCTAGGGCGACGTAGCTAACTTATTATAATCAGCACAAATGTATATTACGATGTATAATGTGTCACAGACATTACTAATGCTAGTGCGAGTTACAGTAGTCAAGCCTGGACGTGACAAAGGCGTGGATTAATTTTTCGGCATCTTTAAGAGACAGGATATGTCTGATTTTTGCGATGTTGCGTAGGTGAAAAAAGGCAGTTCTCGAAGTCTGTTTTATGTGAGAATCGAGTGATAAATCAGAATCAAATATAACCTGCCAGTGCCCCATCGACCCTGGTCGCATATATCTCTGGACTTTGTTACTGGTCTGCCACTGTCGGATGGCAACACTACCATCCTGACGGTGGTGGACCGGTTTAGCAAGATGGCTCACTTCGTGCCCTTACCCAAACTTCCTTCAGCCAAAGAGACTGCCGAACAGGTTCTGCAGCACGTTTTCCGGCTCCACGGCCTTCCCTCTGATGTGGTCTCGGATCGTGGCCCCCAGTTCACCTCTGTATTTTGGCGGGAGTTCTGTCATCTCATTGGGGCCACCTCCAGCCTGTCCTCTGGGTATCATCCCCAGTCTAACGGCCAATCAGAGAGGATGAATCAGGGGATGGAGACGACACTTCGCTGCATGGCCGCTAAACGTCCCTCAACGTGGTCAAGACAGCTGTTGTGGGTTGAATATGCCCACAACACCTTAACCAGTTCTGCCACGGGGTTGTCTCCATTCCAGTGTGCCTTTGGATTCCAGCCTCCTCTGTTCCCGGCTCTGGAAAAGGAGGTTTCCTGTCCTTCCGTTGAGGCCTTCATCCGCCGCTGCCACCGGACCTGGACCCAGGCCAGAACTGCTCTCCTGAAGGCGGCCAGTCGCTACTCCACAGCCGCCAACCGTCGTCGCTCCAGGGCGCCTTCCTACCTTGTGGGCCAGAAGGTGTGGCTCTCTACCCGGGATCTTCCCCTGAGCGTGGAGTCCAAGAAGCTGGCTCCTAAGTTCATCGGGCCATTCCCCATAGAGAAAATCATTAACCCTGCAGCCGTCAGGCTCAAATTGCCCCGCACCATGCGGATCCATCCTACATTCCACGTCTCCAAGATCAAGCCGGTGAGTGAGAGCCCACTCATGCCTGCCCCTCAGCCACCACCTCTCCCCCGGATTATTGATGGGGGTCCTGCCTTCTCGGTTTGCCGCCTGCTGCGTTGTCGTCGTCGGGGGAGAGGCCTCCAATATCTCGTCGACTGGGAGGGGTATGGTCCTGAGGAGAGATCGTGGGTGCCAACTCGCCACATCCTGGACGATCAACTTATCAGGGATTTTCATCGCCGTCACCCGGATCAGCCCTCCAGGCCCCACAGCGCTACTAGAGGTACCAAGGGAAAGGATCTGTCCTCCCCATTGCCCGAGGCGTCCGGTGATGAAAAAGAGGAGGAGGAGCTGTCTTCGGGGGAAGACGACTCACCTTTGGAGGAGGAGGAGGCAGAGATGGTCGTCTCGGATGAGTTTTAGCCCTCCTCCTGACCCCCTCCACCCACCCGTTTTGGCATTGTCATTGGTTTTGGGACGTCAGGGGCCGTCCCTTGAGAGGGGGGTTCTGTCACGGCTGTGTCTTCCTGGTTCACCTCTACCCTCAGTAGTTTTCCACTCTTCCTGCCTCTGATTCACTCCTCCCCTCAGCCACGCCTCCTCATCAGCTCAACTCTCCTCACCTGGTTTCACAGCTGCAGCTCATCTCATCAGCCTGGCATATAAGCTCCTCCAGTACTCTCACTTTTTGCCAGATTGTTCTCTACCATGCGAGACTCTCCAGCGTTACTTCTCTGCCTGATCTCCTGGTGCCGACCCTGCCTGTCCTCGACCTGCTCTTCTCGCCTGCCTCCCAGTGTTTCGACCTGCCTTCTGCCTCCGACCTCGTGTTCAGCCTCAGCGTCTTCAACGTCGGCCTGCTCTCCCGGTATTGACTCTCCTGCCTGTCCTCGACTACTCTGCAGCCCTCACCATACCGGGACCTCTGCCTCGTCTGCCTGCTGGCTTGGTTTTTGACTCCTACACCTGTAAATAAAAAGACATTTTCAACTGTCCTCTAGCCTTGAGTGTTGCATTTGGGTTCCCCACACCCCCGTTACAACTGCCAAGTGAGTGGCAGAGGCTAACAACTCTAAGATCTACTCCTCCCCTTAGCTGAGCATACCCAGATGCTCCAGAGCGACACGCATTCTTTATCCCTTGTGTTGCCTGCCCTTCTGGACCTGCAGCGTCACCAGTAGTATGGGAGGCTGAAGATGAGGAGCCAAAAGGGGGAGAAAATAATCCAAAGAGGGACCACAGAGAAAGCAGTCCAGATTCAAATGTTTGTGAAAAGCAAGCCAGCCATCCAGGACTAGCCTCTCAAAGCCACGCGTCAAGGAGGAAATGAAGAAATTCAAGGAGCAGCTGTCACAGCCTACAAACAAAGAGACTGCCCTTGAATTTTGGGCAGCACAGGGAGATTTGGTTTATCCCAACCTATCGCCTTAGATCTTCTGGCCATGTCAGCATCTCAAGCATTTGCTGAGAGAGTCTTTAGTTTTACATGTGATCTCAGTCGTGGCCATCGAAATAGAGCAAGAATCATTTTAGAGAGAAAGTGCTTTCCTCAAACTGAATCGAGGTCGGTAGACTAATTTTGCTGACAGCAAGCTGTTACTATTATTAGTACAGATATAGATATATTACTGTGATATTCTGTTTGTACTTGTTGTGAGACCGCACTAGGGGTCGGGCCCTCCTTTAATTCATGTTGTTAAATGTTGTTGTTGTTGTTTTTACTTATTTTATTTGCTTTATGGACCCAACACAGCATTTACAAATTCTAAGAAATAAAGCCACAATAGCCACAGTGAGAATATTTTTGTTCTTGGCTTTTTTGGACTAATGAACATTGATTTCATTGTTACTACTTTATTTGTGTGTAGTGCATAATACTTAGTAGATCAGAAAGTATTTGCTGTTGGGTGGAAAACTTTTATGTCTAAAACCATTCCTTTACCATTGTAATTATTGGTGAAAATAGCCAGTCTACAAGCTGACAATGTGCTGTGATGTGTTGAACTTGTGTCAACTTGTGTGACGCTGTTGTATGATGAAATAGGGCATCAATTCATGAAAAAAACATAAGTTGAAATATGGAGATAAAAGGTTTCTGCCCAACAGCAATGAAGTACAGCATGGCAGCATTGCATCTCTATCAAAAGGAAAGGCTAAGATAGAGCTATCAATCTGGTACGTAATCTGGTTATTATACAAATACATTAAGGTTAACTGTTTTATGAATTGCAACACTTGATACAACCTGTCAACCTTGATTCCCATTTCCAATACTTATTGACCTAAATTAATTTATTAAAAGATTATTACCGACTAAAACTAGATTAAAATCTTTTTCAGTTTTCATCAACTAAAACTGGACCAAAACCTTTTTGAGTTTTCGTCGACTAAAACTAGACTAAAATTATCACATATACCAATGACTAAAATGTGACTAAAACTAAAAAGCATCTTCGTCGAAAAGATTGACTGAGACTAATTTTAAATTTTAAAATTAAATGTTTAAATTTTTAAACATTTGCGACCAGCCGTGAGAAACTCAGTAACAAGTCTCAACAAAAGGGCATTTTGAGTTATTTACAGATTCTATGTTTGAAGAAGGTAATTTGAACTTTGCCAATCTTCAAACTACTTTTCTGACAAATCAAGCCTAAAACTTTCTCAACAATTCTCACCTTCCTGTGGAGCCATGTCTGGGAGTAGTAACAATGTCTGGTCTTTTGCATTACTTAAAACGAAACGGCAAACCCCTGTCAGGGCTTCTCAAAAGTAGGTTTCAGAAAGACAAAGAGATTTTCATTTTAGTGGACTGACGAGGGACAGGCTATAAGGTGCATTTTGGCAAAAACTTTATTAGTGAATACTAATAAAGTTACAATACAAAGAATTACAAAATATGTCCTTTTAGCGAGGACTAGGAGGAGAATTCACACCACGATCCTCTTTTGGTTTTGGGCATTTAATGTCTTTCTCCTTACCTGAACAAACAATAGAGGGTTTGAGTGCCAAGGATTATTGCCGCAGTATCTCTCTTTTTGCACAAGGTCAAGATGATTTCCTTGTTTTTACAGGGCCTGCAGGTTCACTTGCAGAAACATTATCTTCTGAGCCTTCTACAACAACGTCACTATCTCAAGAAAAAACAACTGATTCAATCACAACACCAACGACGACTACAACATCATTACCACTGAGGACAACTGTGTCCTCTCAACCTTCACCTGCCACAGACAAGGTGTCTTCTGAGCCTTCTACAACAACGTCACTATCTCTAGAAACGACAACAACTGATTCATTCACTTCTGACCATGACAAGACAAATGCCACAACTACATCAACGGCAAACACCACAACACCATTACCACTGATGACAACTCTGTCCTCTCAAACTTCACCTGCCACAGACACAGTATCTTCTGAGCCTTCTACAACAATGTTAGTATCTCAAGAAACAACAACACCTGATTCACTCACTTCTAACCATGACAGGACAAGTGTGATTGCTACATCAACACCAATGACAAACACTACAACATCGTTTCCACTGAGGACAACTCTGTCCTCTCAGACTTCACCTGCCACAGACACAGTATCTTCTGAGTATTCTACAACAATGTTAGTATCTGAGGAAACGACAAGTGATTCATTCACGTCTGACCATGACAGGACAAGAGCCACTACTACATCAACCCTAACAAAGAACATTACAACATTATTACCACTGACAACAACTCTGTCCTCTCAACCTTCACTTGCCACAGACGCAGTATCTTCTGAGCCTTCTACAACAACGTTATTATCTCAAGAAACAACAGCAACTGATTCGTTCACGTCTGACCATGATAGGACAAGTGTGTTTACTATGTCAACACCAACGATGAGTACGACAACATCATTACCAGTGAGGACAACTCTATCCTTTCAACCTTCATATGCCACAGACACAATATCTTCAGAGACTTCTACAACAACGTTAGTATCTCAGGAAATAACAACTGGTTCATTCACATCTGACCATGACAGGCCAAGTGCCACAACTACATCAACACCAACAATGAACATTACAACATCATTTCCACTGAGGACAACTCTGTCCTCTCAGCCTTCATTTGCCACAGACGCAGTATCCTTTGAGGCTTCTACAACAAAGTTAGTATCTGAGGAAACGACAACAACTGATTCGTTCCCGTCTGACCATAACAGGCCTAGTGCGATTACTACATCAACTTCAATAGTGAACAGGACAACATCATTACCAGTGAGGACAACTCTGTCCTCTCAACCTTCACTTGCCACAGACACAGTATCTTCTGACCCTTCAACAACAACGCTAGTATCTCAAGAAACAACAACTGATTCGTTCACATCTGACCATGACAGGACAAGTGTTACTACTACATCAACTTCAACAGTGAACACGACAACATCATTACCATTGATGACAACTCTGTCCTCTCAAACTTCACCTGCCACAGACACAGTATCTTCTGAGCCTTCTACAACAACGTTAGCATCTCAAGAAACAACAACAACTGATTCATTGACGTCTGACCATGACAGTACAAGTGCCACAACTACATCAACACCAACGATGAACATAACAACATCATTACCTCTGAGGACAAATCTGTCCTCTCAGCCTTCACTGGCCACAGACACAGTATCTTCTGAGCCTTCTACAACAACGTTAGTATCTCAAGAAACAACAACAACTGATTCATTCACGTCTGACCATGACGGGATGAGTGTGATTACTACAGCAACACCGACGACAAACACGACAACATCATTACCACTGAGGACAACTCTGTCCTCTCATCCTTCACCTGCCCCAGACAAGGTGTCTTCTGAGCCTTCTACAACAATGCTACTATCTCTAGAAACGACAACAACTGATTCATTCACTTCTGACCATGACAGGACAAGTGCCACAACTACATCAACGGCAAACACCACAACACCATTACCACTGATGACAACTCTGTCCTCTCAAACTTCACCTGCCAGAGACACCGTATCTTCTGAGCCTTCTACAACAACGTTAGCATCTCAAGAAACAACAACAACTGATTCATTCACTTCTGACCATGACAGGACAAGTGCCACAACTACATCAACACCAACGATGAACATAACGACATCATTACCACTGAGTACAGCTCTGTCCTCTCAACCTTCACTTACCACAGACAATCTGCACATGCCACAGACACGGTGTCTTCTGAGCCTTCTACAACAACGTTAGTATCTCAGGAAACAACAATAACTGCTTCATTCACATCTGACTATGACAGGACAAGTGTGATTACTACATCAACACCAACGGAAACGACAACATCATTACCACTGAGGACCACTCTGAAATCGCAAACTTCACCTGCCTTAGACATTGTGTCTTCTGAGCCTTCCACAACAATGGTAGTATCTCAAAAAACAACAACAATTGGTTCATTCACGTCTGAACATGACAGGTCAACTGTGATTACTACATCAACACCAACAATGAACATTACGACATCATTACCACTCAGGACAACTCTGTCCTCTCAGCCTTCATTTGCCACAGACGCAGTATCCTTTGAGGTTTCTACAACA
Organism: Trinectes maculatus; assembly: GCA_016785345.1. Lineage (NCBI taxonomy): Eukaryota > Metazoa > Chordata > Actinopteri > Pleuronectiformes > Achiridae > Trinectes > Trinectes maculatus. The sequence goes on along the minus strand of JAFBJQ010006527.1, from coordinate 36,552 downwards.
AAGTTAGTATCTAAAGAAACGACAACAACTGATTCGTTCACGTCTGACCATGACAGGACAAGTGTGATTACTACATCAACACCGACAATGAATACAAGAACATTGTTGCCACTGAGGACAACTCTGACATCCCAAACTGCGCCTGCCACAGACACAGTATCTTCTGAGACTTCTACAACAACGTTAGTATCTGAAGAAACAACACCTGATTCATTCACATCTGAACACAACAGGACAAGTGCCACAACTACATCAACACCAACGATGAAAATTACGACATCATTACCACTGAGGACAACTCTGTCCTCTCAGCCTTCACTTGCCACAGACACAGTGTCTTCTGAGCCTTCTACAACAACGTTAGTATCTCAGGAAACGACAACAACTGATTCATTCACGTCTGTCCATGACAGGACAAGTGCCACAACTACATCATCATTTACAACAAACACTGCAACATCATTACCACTGAGGACAACTTTGACATCTCACACTTCACATGCCACAGACACAGTATCTTCTGAGCCTTCTACAACAACGTTAGTATCTCAGGAAACAACAATAACTGCTTCATTCACATCTGACTATGACAGGACAAGTGTGATTACTACATCAGCACCAACGGTGAACAGCATGACATCATTACCACTGAGGACACCTCTGACATCCAAACCAACCACTGTAGTGCTAACCACATTTTCAGTAATCCCACTCACCACGACGACAACTCAGTTAACTCCTGTAACATTGCCAAATGCAACAATTCCCAACTGCCTAAATGGTGGATACTACAACGGATCTCAATGCATATGTCTTAATGGATTTGGAGGAGATCTTTGTGAGCTTGTTGAAACATTTGCACCAGGTACTGGCCAGTTCACTTAAGCTCCGTGATCGCTGTATCCAAAATTTACTCAGAACAATTTTTCCGTTATTCTCATTGTTCATATACATGTCCAATATGGTTTCCTATCATTACAGTTACTGTCAACAGATCAATTGTGGTTGATGTCCAGCTCCATGAGGAATATAATGAAAAATATGAAAACAAATCATCATCTGAATACAGAGAGTTTGTTGGAAACTTCACAGATCGGGTACATTGCATGAGACTGCTGCATTATGAACTATTATCAATTACAACTGTACGTTATTGTGTTATGTTTTTGCATTTCAGATGTCAAAATATTACCAGGAAAAGAAGATACCAAATTTTGAAAAAGTAGAAGTCACCAATGTCAGGTAATGTACTTCATATTATCACTCGAATCTCCTACACAAAAGTGTTCCAATGCTAACAAGAAGAAGATGAAGCACCACCTTTATTTGTCCCACACAACGAGGAAATACATTTTCTGCATTTTTTTCCCGAACACATATGAGTACATGTTAGAATATAGCACACAGCACGCACATGCAAAGCAGTGGGCTGCCATTTAAAGTGTCCGGGGAGCGAATTTGTGCAGTTAAGGGCCTTGCTCAAAGGCCCAAGATGGTGGACAGCAGTGGACAGATGATGACGCCTCTCCTGATTTCCAGCCAATCTGGGGTAAAAGCTGGCAACCTCACGTTCCCAAGCTTGTTGGTGGCCCGGGTCTGGGATGTTGATGCTTCAGTCAAATCTTCAATCACAAGCCCGATTCTCTCTCTCTGTCCCTCTTCACCACCACGCCCCAACAATGTTAGTTGTTAAAAATGACATTTCCTCTCTCTTTTTTAGCCGTGGAAGCCCTTTGACCAGAATGAAGAACACTGTGGAAAAGGTAAAGCAATTAAATCAGCTTTCCAAATGGAAGTAAACTCATAAATAAGGTAAGATGACAACGCTCCTAATTTATTGTTCTTCCTCTCCAGCTAAGGTTATCATCAGCCATGGTTGTTTACGCTGTCACTCCAAGAGTACCACATGGGTAATTACATCACAGACTCCTAGAATACTAACATTAAATTAATAATACCATGACTAACATTAGGTATATTTTACCCGATATGATATACCTGATAAAAAAACAAAAAAAATATATTTTGGCAGAGACCTGGATCTAAGTTTCCAATGGCTCACTGACAAACATAGGGGTGGTGATGTGGGAAAGAAATGGGTTTGCTTTTAATAAAACCTGACAGTTAGTGGTAGGCCTCAGATAGAGAGGATAAATCAGGGTGTAGCGGCAATGTTTATCCAATCCAATTTTATTTATCCAATTGTCACATGCAAACAGTTACTGCTACGTCTGTACAGTCTTCCTTGACAACGAGGAGAACTTAAGATCTTTCCTGATTCTGCTGATGTCTGGTGTCTGGTGTAAGTGAATTGCTCTGGTAGATTGCACAGATAAATTGCATCAAAATCAGTCTTGCACTGTAGGCTGACAAATCCCTGACCAATTCCTGTTTCTCCTTTTCTTCTCCTTCTGTCTTCTGTGTGGTCGCGTTGTTTTTTTTTTTTTAGGAGTTCTTCTTTGGCGTTTTATGGCAGCTGGCATCCAATTTGTTGCATTGCTGCCACTTCTGTGTGGTCTTCTTCTTCTTACATCACATTCTGCCCCATTTGTCGCCTCATGATCAGCAGTGGGGTGCTAGGGAACTATTCTTCCCCGGGTCCCCACAGGGGTTTTGTATATCCTGGTGGCTGTGAAGTGTGTGAGGTCGTCATGACCCCAAAGGAAGGCGTCATCTATTAAAGCATTATTAAGGCTACTTTGCAGGAACATTGTCATCTTCAAAGGAACATTACAGTACTTAGAAATTACCCAAATATTATCATACACATGTCCGTGTGACTCCCATATAATATATGTACCTACACCAAGCATATAAATGCTTTTCCAGCCCCTGTGTGTCCATGTGACTCCTGACTCACTGTGCTGCTTCCTTTCTGTCATCCTTGGCCTTGACGTGGCGGCTCGGATGCCTTTGCTCTCTCCGTATTTGCGTTCTGCATGCCTGTAGCAAACGAGTTTTCTCTTTGTCTAGTCTTCCAGAAGTGTCTCTTTGGTATTCTCCTCTCAAGCCTTGGTATTTTGTGAGGCGATTGATCCAGCAAGTGGTAACAATAATACCTCTGCTTCTTCCTTGATAAAGTCCACCCGGTGAAAGAACTGTGTTTTGCCTCCTCATTCTTCCAGATTTTGCATTACTTTGCTTTTCTTTCCTTTGCTCTTTCTTTCTCATGCACCATGGATCCTGTAGCTCTTGATGAGGCGACTGAAAGTCCCCTGCCACCATAACAGCAGCTGTTAATTTGAGATATGCTATCCTTCGGTCTGGTGTTATCCAGACTAGGCTCACCAGCTTCAGTCTTAACTGTTACCTCTGTTACCTTTTTCTTCACTACTACACACCAGTTTTTAGTGTTCTGCACAAAGGTCCTCCACAACGTTGTTTCTCTTGATTCTTGATTCATACCAATCCTGTTGGTATATTTGTCTATTAGTTCCGGAAAGCTGGGCAGCGAGTGTAGCATTTATACCCACAAATGGCATATAGCGTTTGGAATGTACCGTAAAAAAACTTGATCCACATTTTATTCATACCCACTGTACAAAATATATAAGTTTAACAAGTTTTATATATATATATATATATATTTCATATATATTTCTTTTTTCCCCATTGCTTTTTGTTATACCCAATATTTGCTGCTTCATTTCTTTTGAACGCACTGTATTTGCCACACCTTATTGTATGTTTTAGTTCTTTATATTTCTGCATTATTTTATATTTTGTAAATTCTATGCTTAGAATTATTTTCCTATGTCTATGTATATGGGGTGCCGTTTGTAAAGCGGCTCATGCTGAAAATAACAGCAACATTTTGCCACATTTAGCTACAAACTATGTTTAAAAAAACTGGTGTGAATTTTTGAGAGTTACTTTTTTGCACATTTACAACAATATTTGTCGACTTAGAGATATTTTAAAGGTTTAAATCCAAATGTTAAATGTTACTTCTAAATCTTAAATGTTAAATCTAAATGCTAAATATACATCTAAATGTTAAATTTAAATTTAAATCTAAATGTTAAATCTAAATCTAAATGTTAAATCTAAATGTTCTAAATGTTAAATTTAAATGTTAAATCTAAATCTAAATCTAAATCTTAAATCTAAATGTTAAATCTAAATCTAAATCTTAAATCTAAATGTTAAATCTAAATCTAAATATTTAACTCATATGCAAATTCAAATGCCGGTAAAAGGGAGTACCAAAATAAAAGCTTGAGGAGGTCAGAGTGTGTTTATAGTGGCAAATAACGAATAAAACACATCTTATCCGGGGGAATGGACTCTTGGACATGGATTGCGGACATGGTGCGGGACTTATGACCTGTAGCCACTATGAGTCAACGTGACAGATGAGTCAAAGTGAGCCCCCTTATGGCTGGCTATAGTGGCTACAGGTCATAAGTCCCGCACCCTTCATAAAAGTGACACTAAAAACTCAAAGTACTCTTCAAATAAAATTTCTCCAAACGTGTCTGTTATTTTAGGTAGTTATTATCACGATAATCCATGTCCAAGAGTCCATTCCCCCGGATAAGATGTGTTTTATTCATTATTTGACACTATAAACACACTCTGACCTCCTAAACTTTTATTTTGGTACTTCCTGTTACCGGCATTTGAATTTGCATATGAGTTAAATATTTAGTTTTACCCGAAACATTTAGATTTAAGATTTAGATTTAGATTTAGATTTAACATTTAGATTTAAGATTTAGATTTAGAGTTAGATTTAACATTTAGATTTAACATTTAGATTTAACATTTAGATTTAGGCCCTGCGATGGACTGGCGACCTGTCCAGGGTGTACCCTGCCTCTCGCCCGATGTCAGCTGGGATCGGCTCCAGCTCCCCCCGCGACCCTTAACAGGATAAAGCGGTAGAAAATGAATGAATGAATGAATTTAGATTTAGATTTAACATTTAGATTTAGATTTAACATTTAGATTTAACATTTAGATTTAGATTTAGATTTAACATTTAGATTTAACATTTAGATTTAACATTTAGGTTTAGATTTAACATTTAGATTTAGATTTAACATTTAGATTTAACATTTAGATTTAGATTTAACATTTAGATTTAGATTTGGATTTAACATTTAGATTTAAATTTAAATTTAACATTTAGATTTATATTTAGCATTTAGATTTAACATTTAAGATTTAGAAGTAACATTTAACATTTGGATTTAAACATTTAAAATATCTCTAAGTCGACAAATATTGTTGTAAATGTGCAAAAAAGTGACTCTCAAAAATTCACACCAGTTTTTTTAAACATAGTTTGTAGCTAAATGTGGCAAAATGTTGCTGTTATTTTCAGCATGAGCCGCTTTACAAACGGCACCCCATATATGTATGCTGCTGGCCCTGAGGAACACATTTGTTTGCGTGTGTAAGCAAGGAAATGACAATAAAAACATTGAACCTTCATGCTTGTCAAACAAGTGTGTTTACAAAAAATAATATACCTCAACTGAAATTTTCTCTGCCTCAGTGTGAGAGTTCAACATGAAGTGGTTTTGAGCATTCCAAACAACGCTAGCTCCGGAGACATATATGAGGAAAACTTTGTAGCAATTCAGGAAGCTGCCACAAACCTTGTTGGATGCACAGAGGGTAAGACATACACACATTACTCTGTATACAGTATTATGCATCTTAATTCACTGTGACTATCACCATAGTAAATAACATGAAAGATAATATATGACAAAACTTTTTTCTCTATCATTTTCAGGTTGTCCTTACAATGTCACAGTTGAACCCACAGTAAATAAGACTGAGTTAAATTGTGAATGTAAGTATTACAAGTAATACTTTATTAATTCCACATGGGAAATTCAAACTGCCTCTGCATTTAACCCATCTTGCATAATAGTACATGGTACATGGTATATGATTATACAAGACACACAACACACGCATGCAGAGCAGTGGGCAGCTATTCAAGGCGCACCATGGAGCACATTAGGGGGTTAAGGTTCTTGCTCAAGGGCTCAAAGTGGTGGATAGTAGTGGACAGAAGGTGGCTTTTCACCAAGTCTCCTGTCAGCACTCAGTTCGGGATGAACTGGATATGGGCTTTGAACCAGCAACCTCTTGGTTCCAAGCTTGTCTCTCGAGCCTCTTTGCAGTCATCCCCCCTAAAATTGAGGTTTCAAACCTCACCAGTGAGCCGAGTCACACTATTGAGTGATATAAAACAATTTACAGATCCCAGTGTAATTACACCGTTCTTTAACACATTTTCATAATTTGATTGGGTGGGTGTAGAAAGACTACAAAACATGGCAAACCTAAACCTATAATAGCAAACATGAGCAGCACATGGAGGCGACAGTATCATTTATTTTTGTACAAAGAAGTTTCCCTCTCATCCTAGACACTTTTTTGATTCTCATTGTCTGTGGGAAGATATTTTCCTAATGATTTGTTGTGTTAATGCAGGCCGTTGACCAACATTTTTTTGGGAAACACCTGAGTAAAGGGATGATTGGCTGTTGATGCCCTGTAAGTCATTAGGCTAACAAGAGAGTTTCTAAGCCCAGCGTGCTATTATTAAAAAATTATAAAAACTATATTCGTTGTGGGATGGATGGGTTTTAAACCATAAGAGCATTAGCAATGTAATTATGCCAACATATCCATCGTCAAGTGTCACTTATGTGTGTGTGCTCTGTCACTGCTAACAAATAACATTTAAATGAACTGATCTCATGCTATGTGACTAGCACGTAAAGATTTTCAGCATAGTACCATATTACAAAGTAAATATTAGGTAAAATGTAATCACTTGATTTTGTGGGGTAAATACTTCATTGTAACATCACTTGGTAGTGATTGTGAATCTAAAATGAATGGATCTACTAACATAGGATTAACATTGGATTTTTTTTCTCTCTCAGTGGCTGTGTGTGTAGGATCTGGGGAAAATTCAGATCTTAATGATTACTTTGAACCCGCGTGTCACGACGGAGTGTTCTCATGTGTGACTGTGTGTAGCACTCTACATTCACGTCACAAAAAATGCTACAATCAGGGAATCTGCAACGTGTACAAGGACACTGGACCTCTTTGCCAGTAAGCTCAGTCATTCTCACATTAATGGTATTAAACAGAGCTCTTCTGTGTGATAATAACAATAATAAGGATTGCAGGATTGCTCTTTGCAGCTCTTACATTTTGAGATGCAAAAAGTGGGGTGGGGACCCATAGCTCACCTGTTCATGATTAATGTTTCTCTCATACTTTTGGCAAAAATGCACAACATAACCAAGAATGTAATGTGTCTATATTTTATCATCGTCAGTATGAATTCATTGGTATTTACTGCTTACAATTGTAAAGCTTTATTAATTTATGTGCAGTTAATACTACAGTTAAATTAAATTTAGCACCAAGCACACTTTACACACAAACATACAGAATGTAGCCTACATAAGCATAAGGAAGGATGGAATGTGCTATGTTTCTGGACAATAACACATAACATTTGCGGAAGAAATATGAATAAAATTGCCTGAAATACCTGATGTCTTTGTCACCAAATCATGTGTTAATTTGATTTAGATTTAAATCTTACAAGATACCACACACATATTGTCGGTGTTGCCATGTCAGAATTGTTTACTACAGTAGTTCATTTTTTTTCCTTCTTTTTCAGTTGTCTTAATGTGATGTCCACATGGTACTTGGGCAATGACTGTAGATTTCCCATAAAGAGGACTGCTTTCATTGCAGGGTTAAGTGTGACACTTGCGTGTCTGTTAGTGTCTATGGGAGCCTTGACTTCATACACGCTGATCAACAGACACAGACAAAAACAGTAAGCTGTACACATTTATAGCCGTTTTTTGTGTGTATTTTGTGTTATTTTTTTATTCTGTGCCCGTCATCTTTGAGAGCTATTAGCAAATATGCCTGTCTGCAAATATAAATAAAACGGTAGGCCATATGGTATATGATTCTGCTTTACATATTTTACATGCTTATAAGAGGGCACATAGTTAAGCTTTCTATGTGTCTATGACGTGTCTTATGAAGCTTTAGATTGCAGAATATGTTTAAATAATGAATGAGCCACGCAAATTAATATTATTAATTAATTAACTGTAATTAATATTATTTTAGTATTCATTAAAGATATAACTCCCCTCTTAGAAATGTCATAAAATTGTAACTAGAAAAAGTGCATTTCCTGAACAATATGTGTGTGAATGCTGAAAGCTGTGCTGAAAATGCATCCAGTCTACTGAACGAGCTGAAAACAGGAGTCAAAGAGAGCTGAATATATGCCAAATTATTACGAAAGAAAGAATTTAAATGATTGCGAAGTGTTGTGGGTAATAGTGAGTGTAGTAGAGTACCAATAGTAGTAGTATTAGTAGAGTAGTAGTAGTAGTAGTAGTAGTTAGTAGGAGTGCCAGTGTAAACGTAGTAGGAGTGACTATTAGAAAGTAAAAATAATAGTAAGCAAGTAAGTCATTAGAAGTAGTATCAGTGTAAAAGTAGCAGAAGTAGTGACTACAGTAGAATATAAATATACTAGCAAGCAAGTAAGTCGTTAGTAGTAGTGACCGTGTAAAAGTAGTGGACGTAGTGACTATAGTAGAAAGTATAAAATAATAGAAAGCAACTAAAGGCGCTTTTTCGTTAGCGTCACCTCAGCACAGTATAGCATAGGCACGGTACGGTTGGTGTTCCATTACACTGGAGTAGTGTCGCTACGTGGGCAGTCTTCCCCCGCTTCCTGAAAGATTACCGAGGGAAGGGGAGGCAGACTGTACACACAGAAACTGCATGTTACACATCAACAATAACAACAAACGTCATCTAATGGAGTCAAATAAATAGCGATTAGAGTAAATAAATGATATACACAGCCACTGGTAGATATTTAATAGAGCAGTGTTAAATTCTGTTTTATACCAAGCAGAACAAAAGCTGTATCATGATGTGTATGGTAATAATTGTCCTTTAATCAAATTACACATCCCCGCGATTTGAAAATCTCACGTCCCCGCGATTAAAAAATCACAAATGTGAAAATCGCAATTACGATTATCAAACAATAAATTGTGCAGCTGTACCCGGAAACCACTGGACCAATCCTGTGAAGCAGCCCGCTGACGTCAGTTTTCGGGTAGACTCAGGATGCTTGGAATCACAGCCAAGTGGTTCCAATGTTGGAACCGTTTTCAGCTGGTGGGGCCTAGTGGAAAAGTGCACAAAGCGTGCTGTGGTGGCCCAAAGCATACTGAGGTGGTGCTAGTTAGTAGGAGTGCCAGTGTAAAAGTAGTGAATACAATATAAAGTAAAATAAGTAGTAAGCAAGTAAGTCATAGTAGTAGTGTCAGTGTAAAAGTAGTAGAACATTGAGCTAGATCTCGCAAAAGTTCATTTTTTATTTCCTTTTAAACTTTTTTTTCTTTCGATGTCCTCTAAGGGCTCTGTAGCAAACAGCCTCGATTTTCATTCATTCATTTTCTGGAGCTGATCCCAAAAATCTGCTTTCATTTAAGTTGATGTACCTCCAGGTCAGCTGTAAACAACCACAACAATGTAGACCCGTGGGAGAGTTTTATTTTGAGATTGGCCTCAAATATAAAGACATTAAATCCATGCTTTCCCATAAACACAGTTTTCATATAAGTGAAAGACTTGGGTAAAGATAGAAATATATTCACAGATACTAAATTTCCGCTCAATAGCTCCGCAATGCAAAGGTGTAAAATAACAGTTGACCGCTCAAAAGAATTGACTTAATGTAGCGGACAAACTACAGCCGTGGTTTCACCCCGATATCCCCTCCCCCATGCTCAGGATACGTAATAGTTTCGGACTCCGCCGTGCAGCCAACATTGACGTGTGCACAAGCCAAGTTGCAAAACAAGGAAGTGTGTGTTGGAAAAACAAAAAACTCATTGTGTCTTGCTCTATCAACTTCAAAAATTACTACAATTACTAAAAACTACACGGTGTTCATACTACATTCATCTGCTTTCAGGAAGAAATTAAGCTATAATTTTCAGTAATTATTAATATTTATTGTAACTAATTGTACCTATTAGTCACCAGATTTAATGTCTATATATGTCATAGATATCAAGCAAAAGTACATCTTTTTTTTGTAACTTATATTTGTTTTTCTTTCCATGTCCCTTAAGAGGCTCCGTAGTTTGCCACTAATATTACATAATCTGAAAAAAAGCTGATGCACTATATCACCAATGATATTGCCTTATTATTATGTAAGGCAACTGTTAGTCAATGAAGGAAGTTTGAAGATAAAAAGGTGAATCTTAAAGGGTTCCAGAGCTTAATATGACACAAAAACATTGGCGTATGTCTTCATAAATTATTTAAGCAACTGCCTCCAGAACTTACCAAACCAAATCAACCCAAACCAAAGCTTCGAACAAAATCTGCATAATTCCTTGCTGACCACATAATGTAGCAACCTCTCTGTATATTTACTTTAAATTTCTTCTTTTCTCACAACCTACCTCATCTACAGTTCTTGTCTTTTGGGAAAGAGGATGACAGCTTTTCAGGATATGCTCCTCCTGTTATCTACCATAATAATCAGCTCTAGGAGCCTCTCCTGTTTTAAGGCTGTAAATCACCAAGTACCTGCTAGTTAAAATATTATAATATGGCTAACGCATTTAGGTGGCACAGTGGTGAAGTGGTTAGTACTCGCGCCTAACAGCAAGAAGGTTCTTGGTTCAGCCAGGGGTCTTTCTGTGTGGAGTCTGCATGTACCCTCCGTGTTTGTGAGTTCTGTCCGGGGACTCTGGCTTCCTTCTAGATGTAAAGTGACTGTAGGTGTGAATCAATCAATCAAGTTTTATTTGTATAGCCCATATTCACAAATTGCAATTTGCCTCATAGGGCTTTAACAAAGAGTAGGCCTACAGGGTATGACATCCTCTGACCTACACCCTCAACAAGGGGGAGGAAAAACTGCCAAAAAAACCCCTTTTAACAGAGGAAAAAAAACGCAGAAACCTCCAGGAGACACTCATGTGAGGGATCCCACTCCCAGGGATGGACGAGCTTTGTATGTGAGTCGAATGATTTTGAATTCGATTCTAAATTTCACAGGGAGCCAGTGTAGTGAAGCTAATATGGGGGAGATATGTTCTCTTCTCTTGGTTCTGGTCAATACACGTGCAGCAGCATTTTGAACAAGCTGCAGGCTCTTTAAGGACTTACTGCAGCAGCCTGCTAGTAATGAGTTACAGTAGTCAAGCCTGGACGTGACAAAAGCGTGGATTAATTTTTCGGCATCTTTAAGAGACAGGATATGTCTGATTTTTGCAATATTGCGTAAGTGAAAAAAGGCAGTTCTCGAGGTCTGTTTTATGTGAGAATTGAGTGATAAATCAGAATCAAATATAACTCCCAGATTCCTGGCAGTTTCACTGGGAGCAAGGACAATGCCATCTAGACTGGCTATATAATTAGATAATGATTCTCTGAATGTGAATGTGACTGGTTGTTTGTCTTTAAACATGGAAAATTAATAAATGAATGAATGTCCATGCAAAGCTTTTCCTTAAAGCTGGGGGTGGGTGTATTGCTGGTGCAGTGGAGTGGCAAGCTTGAGACCAGACACCACTGTGGGCCCTTGAGTAAGGCCCTTAACCAATTACTCCCCAGGAACCTTGCATGGCAACCCATGGCTCCACATGTGTGTTGATGGGTCAAAAGCAGAGACCAAATTTCATTGGTGGTGGTATACTGCATGGTGTAATGTATAGTGTATTGTGACAATGACGAATAGAGCTTTCTTCCTCTTCTTAATTGAGAAATAAGGGTGTATACTCCTTTGTCATGCAAACTGAAATGTTGAAAAGCTTTCCCTTTGTTTACAGGAGAAGAGATATTAAAGAGAAGCTGGTGAACCAGTGGCTGAAGGAGGACTTTGAGTGGTCAAGATCCAACAGCCCCGAGACAAACAATGTTGGTAGGTGTTAAATGAAGAAATCCAGAAATTTATAGAAGAACTTTAGTCTTAGGCCAACAGCCACCTACTGGGAAAAGGGACTGCATATTTAAGTAGCTGTTACATAAGAAACTAGAAACAGTGTAAGCATTTCCTAAAGGAAATGCGTGTGAATGCTGAAGCAGTGCTGAAAATGCAGCGAAACTGTATAAATTGTACAAATCAGACAAAAACTGTGGTAGTTATTGATGTCCAAAAAGTGGAAGATTAAGAATTCCACCTCATGTCATCAAAGGCACAGCAGCTAGAGTGGATGACATCATGATGTCAATGGGCAGAAACATTGTACAAAATAATTTTACTGTAAAAAGTACGTGGTGTTGGAGTGAGAAAAGTAATAGCCCGGATACGCGGGAGATGACGAGACGAGATGAGAGACATCAAGTGAAAATTCCTTTAATTTTTGTTTTGATACTTAGCCCAGATCCAAACAGTGTAACAGTGTAAGTGGCATAATTCAACTGGCATTCCAAACAGTATAACATAGTAAGTGGCATAACAATGGCAAACAAAAGGAAGAGCACATGAACTTTAACACTGGTAGTCATTAGATTGTATGGACAGTATTTTTGTGCCCTTGTCCTCAACGTTCATTTGGACTGGTCCATACTTTAGGAGAGGGTCGTATGGCTGCCAAAGTGACATGTTCATAGTAAGTCAGACAACAACTGTGGCAGTTATTGCATGCTCACCATTACAGAGGTTATAAAAACAGAGGTTGTTGCTGTAAAAATCTACGACTAATATGGTAGTATAATCTACTACAAATTGTTTACAACTGTAATATAGACATATTGTTCCTACCTGAAACAGGTGAAATTATAGTGGCTTGTTTAACACTTGAATACAGTATCTCCATCAACTTGTGAAGGCACAATGGCAGACAAGTGTGGATCAGTTTCTCTGTCATGATCCAATGCTACCAGCTTCCACTTTATGTTATCAAAGGCACAGCAGCTAGAGTGGATGATGTCACTGCTGACATCATGATGATGAAACGACTCCCATGTATTGTCCATGGGTAGAAATATTGTACAAAATGATGTTTTCTGTAAAAAGTATGTGGTGTTGGGGTGAGAAAAGTAATGCCAGTCATCTCCTGAAGGAGCTGAATGTTTTGATGTATAAATTGTACAAATCAGACAAAGACTGTGGCAGTTATTGATGTCCAAAAAGCTATGGAAGATTATGATATAATAACTAGAAACAGTGTAAGCAAACAGTGTCACTAAAAAGGGTTTCTTTGGATACTTTTTCCTCACCTTTGTTGAAATTTTAATTATGTGAATGCTGGAGATCAGGATTCTGTTTATTCTTATTGTGTGAATGCTGAAAGCATAGGAATACACTGATACTGCAAAATGGCCAAAAAATTCTCCTCCTTGAAATGTGGCTAATGCTATTTCAAGTCAATTCCGCTTTTTTACATTTTTACTTTTATACAGTTTTCACTAAAATTATGCTTTTTGCAATTTTAAATTTATAAATTTTCAATAAAATTCTGCTTTTTGCAATTTTACGTTTACACAATTTTCAGTAAACTTAACCCTTCTTGCGATAGTACTTTTATTTATTTTTGACAACATTTCTCCTAAATGCAATTTTACACAGGGTTCGCTATTAGTTACACTGACACCTACTCTCAGTACTGACACTGCTAGTCAAGTGGCTAGAGAGGAAAGCTTGCGACTGAAAGGTCAGTGGTTCAAATCCAAATCTGACTGAACAATTATTTTTACACTGACACAACCACATACTTGCTAATTATTAAATTTATTTGTGCTATTCTCTTTACTAACCACTACTTCTGATACTTCACACTCACTTTAATTCCTGCTTTCATACTAATTCAGCAGGCTTTCCTTTTGTTTCAATTTTCACAAACATTGTGAGTGCATTTTCAGTGATGCTTTCAGGATTCACATGCATTTTCATCAAGATATGCCTGACACGAGTTTAATTATAAATTTCAATTATAAATATATTTTAGAATTTAGAATTGAAATGCTTTATGTAATTTTGATTACAGGTAGTATTAATAAATATTTATTTGCAAAAAGAGATGCAAGATATTTACACAAAAATATATTTAAGTGTGTTTGAATCTTTTATAACCCTTTACTGTTCTGCACCATTTTTAGATCACAGAAACCCTTCTTTTACATTTGAAGAATCAACAAGCCATGGAGAGAGTCAAGATGAAAACAGACAATATGCACCTGACAACCAGGTGCCTCCTCAATCTTCAGACAGTGTCAGCATGCAGTCCGACTCATCGACATCAACTTTCGACACTTACCAAAGAATACATGGAAACACATCTCCATCTCCTAGTCCTAATCTAGGGGACTACTCGTCTAACCTGCCAGTTAGTGCATATCTACATGAACGCAGAATAAGAGTGTTTAATTGTGTTTGAACACAGTGAAGTTTTTATCATTTTAGTATATAATTTGTTGTTCTTCTTCTATCTTCTCTCAGATAAGAATCAGCAGGCCTCAGATCAGGACTTCCTGGGATGCCTGAGGAGTGCTCCAAAAACTCATTGCGTCTCACTTGTCTTTCATAATAGATGACTCTTCTGATTTAATGTTGTTTTGCTGCCATTTATTTATACCAGCTGCGTTTGAATTCTTGATTGAATCAATATACTGTGGTAATGCTAATGCTGAAATATCGTATTTTATGATTCTTTTTAATAGATTTGTCATTGTACTTTGTAAAGCTTCTGATGTTTCATTTTGTTGACTCAACACTAGATTTCATCATATCATTAGTTAATGAGTTCATTGTTTGTTTTTTTACAAATGATCGGCATAATATTAAAGAATTGCACTACATTTTATGTTTAATAAATGTCAACCCTACTTTGTTAGAGGGAAAATAGGGCTTTACTGGGACAACAGAACAATGATTAAATTGTTATTTTGCATTATCAGATCTGTTATGACCTTTGTGGTTTGCTATGCACTTTATATAAATAAATATTTCTTTATGTCACAAAGAGGAATCCTTGTCCCACAGGAAGTCAGGGCCAGAATTGTGTATTGATAAATTTTATATGTATGTATATATACAGAATTAGCTAAAGGGTTTTTAGTTGTCATCCCTCCCAAAGTTTCAGTAAATGTGAAATGTTAAAAGTAATACTTTGCATTCATTAGATCCATGATTCTTAAACAAGGGTCTGCGAGCCATTTTTTGGGTGTCCGCGAAAAAATAGTAATAAAAGAATGTAATATCATTTAACAAACAGAGAGACACGGCAGCCGCGTACGACTTGTGGGGCATTAAGGCAGCAAGGGGGGATGACAAGTCAGCGAAAAAGAGCGAGGGTCTGCGCCTGGGGCAACAGCCCCAGTCGCAAGGACCCCGTCGGACGGCTGCGTCTCAGATTTATTTTGTGAATTAAATTAGTAAACAATTACATCACAAATGTTACCCTATGTATTATGTATTTTGCGTAAGAAAATTTATTCAGCTGTTTGAAATAAAATGACATGCATGTCTAAATAAAATGTGTGTGTGAGTCATCTTGAACTAATTACATAGTCATTAACACAGTTTATACCCAACAAATGAAGAAAAGTGCCAGTGTATTGGCATCAGTAACAGAAGTTAGTGTAACACATTATGTATGTCAGTGTAGTGTATGTCCGCATAACACTTTTTACTGTTCCCTATGTATTTTTAAAAAGGTTTGAAACCATCTCACAGGTTTTTTTTTTAACCTGTCCTGTCCAGCTTATGGGCATGCTGCGTTGGAGATCTAAATGACCTGTTTTGCCTGACGGTTTTTACTCTGCAATGGGAGGAGGAGACTTAACTCAGTCTCACGTCTTGCTTAGTCAGTACTTTATTTATTGTGAACATTACCAAATTGGATGTATTGTCTCACGTAGAGGGAGCAGGGTATCAGACCGGACCAGGCAGTAGGGTGAAAGAGACAGGTAGAAAGGAAAGATTAGGGAGAAGGGAGAGGAGGTCAAAGAGCTAACCAGACATGTAAGCTTTCCAATCCATTTATGATTTGGCAATTTTGAACCTGTTGATTGCTGAATTATGATTGCTATGGAGATGTTGTTATGAGTGAATATGTTGACTTTTGTAGTTTGGAAATGCATTTATTTTCATGTGAGGAACGGTGATTTTGCTGTGTCATTCTGGATGCGTATTTGTTGTGCCCTAGTCTAGGGGTGCCTAGTGCACAACATTGAAAGAGACCCATCTTCCCCAAGTCCCAATTAGCCACAAGTAGGTTTTGGCTGAATGCAAGAAAAAAATGATTTATTTACAAAGAAGGCAACACATATATCTCAAAAAAACTAAGAATCTTCTGATAAGGTAATTAAGGCTTCAGGGTAGACCCAGGCCAAAATAACAAACAAAACAACACTCTGTGAAATAAGAAAAGTAACCTCCAAAACAAAACAACAAAGGCTTACTTTCCTAACTAACATAAACCGGAGAAAATGAGCAAAACAAAATGGCAGTCCACCCCTAATATTCAAAAGGTGACTGAAAATTCTCAACAAGTGCTAGTAAAGCAAAGTTGTGGCCGGTGGGAGATGAGGAGGATGGGGAGCCTGCTGCCCATGGCTGCCATCTTGGCTCCTTATAAAGGAGGAGAGCTTCAAACTGCAGCCAATCATGAACTTGGCATGGAGATTTCCCCCAAGAACCCTAAGAACACCATGCCCACTCTCAAACGTGGTGGTGGGAACCTAATGCTTTAGGGGTGTTTTTCAGCCAATGGACCAGGGAATCTAATCACAGTAAACAGCACCATGAAAAAGGCAGTCTGCAGAGAAACTTGGCCTTGGGCAATAGTGGACATTTCAGCACGACGACCCAAAACACACAGCAAAAGTGGTGAAGAAATGGTTAGCGGACAAAACCATTTTGAACTGGTCCAGCCAGAGTCCTGACTTGAATCCAACTGAGAATCCGTGGAGGGAGCTAAAGATCAGGTTGATGGCTAGGAGACCCTACAACCCGAAAGAGTTGGAGCTCATCACTAGAGATGAATAGGCAGTAGTAGCAGTGGAGACATTCAAAAAGCTGGTCAGGACGTCACTGTCCCATCGGCGAACGTCACCCGAGTGGCCCCGAAGGAGTAAACGAACCACTCCGAGGGCAGAGCTAAGTTGCCTTTCGAGTGCTGCACACATCCTCGTTGGTTACGAAAATATTGATCAGAGCTGAAGCATAATTGCCCATGTAATCCCATTGTGTTTGTTGCGTATGATGTGGCAATCCTCCCTTTTCCGGTCGAGAGCCACGGTTTCAGACTTAGAGGTGCTGATCCTCATCCCAGCGCTTCACACTTGGTTGCGAACTACTCCAGTGAAAGGCGTAGGCCATTGCTTGATGAAGCCAAAAGAACCACGTCTTCCGCAAAAAGCAAAGACGAGATCCTTAACTCACCAAACACGACCCCCTCCGACACTTTGCTGTGCCTAGAAATTGTGTCCATATATGTTATGAACACAACTCGTGACAAAGGGCAGCCCTGTCAGAGTCCAACTCCCACCGGCAACGTGTCCGACCTGCTGTTGGATATGTGGACCAAGCTCTGACTCAGACAGTACAGGGACCTGATGGCCCGCAACAACAAGCCATCTACCCCATACTCCCGAAGCACCCATCACAGCTTACCTCAAGGGACACGGTCGTAAGCCTTCTCCAAATCCACAAAACACATGTGAACTGGTCGAGCAAACTCCCATGAACCCTCGAGCAACCACGCAAGGGTATAGAGCTGATCCACTGTTCCACGACCGGGACGAAAACTACATTGCTTCTCCTTTATCTGATGTTCTACAATCAGAACATACTCTTCTCTCCAGTACCCTAGAGTATATTTCCCCAGGGAGGCTGAGGAGTGTGATCCCCCTGAAGTTGGAACACACCCTCTGGTCCCCTTTCTTGAAGATGGGGGCCACCACCCCAGTCTGCCACTCCAGAGGTACCGCCCCCAATGTCCGTGCAATGTTGCACAGGCCTGTCAGCCAAGACAGCCCAACAACATCCAGAGACTTAAGGAACTCAGGACAGATCTCATCCACCCCAAACCCCACAAGCTTTTTGACTGCAGCGATGACCTCACCCCCGGTGATATGAGAGTCCAGCTCCAAGTCCCCAGACTCTGTCTCCTCTTCGGAGAATATGCTGGTGGGATTGAGGAGATCCCGAAGTATTCCTTCCACTGTCCAATGACGTCCTCAGTTGAGGTCAACAGCACCCCATCTCGACTGTAAACAGTGTAAGCTGGGCGCTGCTTCCTCCTCCTGAGCTGCCGGATGGCTTGCCAGAACCTCTTTGGGGGCGGCTCAAAGTCTTCCCCCATGGTCTCACCAAACTTTTCCCACGCATGGGTTTTTCAATCAATCAATCAATCAAATTTTATTTTTATAGCCCATATTCACAAATTGCAATTTGCCTCATGGGGCTTTAACAAAGAGTACAGGGTGTGACATTCTCTGACCTACACCCTCAAGAAAGTGAGGAAAAACTGCCAAAAAAAAAACCCTTTTAACAGGGGAAAAAACGCAGAAACCTCCAGGAGATCCCACTCCCAGGGATAGACAGAAGTGCAATGGATGCCACGTGTACACAACACATCAACAACATGATTTATAAGTATTAATTATACAAGTAGAATAATATAATATAATATAATAGTGGCAGTGGTGCATTGAGTGCGGTGCTGAATCCAGAGCATGTTCTACGATCAGCTGCCACCACAGTCGATGGGCCATAGAATTGGCTGCACCTGGTACTGGAACAGTGGAGCACAAAAACAACGGAGAAGAGGGTGAATTAGTAAAGTGTAATAACAGAAAAATTTGTCTCATCCAGGTTTTAATGTCTTTGAGACATGCTTGGAGTCTAAGTAGTTGATTAGTTTCATGTGGTTTAATTGAAATATACAACGGAGTGTCATCTGCATAAAAATGGAAATTTAAAGAGTGTTTTCTAATGATGTTTCCTAATGGCAACATGTGTAACATAAATAACATTGGGCCAAGCACAGAGCCTTGGGGAACTCCATAGCTGACTTGTACGTATTGTGACAACTTATCATTAATTTGTACAAATTAATGTCTGTTCGATAAATAGGAGCTAAACCAATTTAGGGCAGTTCCTGTTATGCCAATAAAGTGTTCGAGCCTATGAAGAAGGATGTGGTGGTCAACAGTATTTAGGAGATCTAGGAGATCTAGGAGAACCAGAACAGAGATAAATCCTTTATCATAAGCCATGAGTAGGTCGTTTGAGACTTTTGCCAAAGCTGTCTCAGTGCTATGATGAACTCTGAACCCTGACTGAAAGTCCTCATATAGACTATTGGTGTGAAGAAAATCATTTAACTGATTGGCAGCAACCCTCTCAAGGATTTTTGAGAGAGAGGGAAGGTTGGATATTGGCCTGTAGTTATTTAAAACTTCTGGGTCCAGACTTGGTTTCTTGAGGAGAGGTTTAATTACAGCTACTTTAAAAAAATTGTGGTACATAGCCAGATGCATGTCCTGGATGTGAGAGGACGCTGGCGTTGTCTGTTCGCCGCTTCTCTGTCTGGATATCTTGTATTTTTTGTACTTTCTGATGGCCTATTTGCAGACTTCTCGACTGCTACAGTTTCTACTTGCTCTGTAGCATTCACTGTCTGTTTTCGGCGCATTTTCTGGACTCTCACCTGTACTGGCATCCTCCACCCTGCTACACTAGCTACTGTAGTAGATTCACTGGCTGGGCTCCTGTTTCAGCCCCCCGCTGTGTTACATTGGTGGACTCTTCTTAATCTGTCATCGCTATCGTCCTGTCCCTGTCCCCTACGTGTCTGACTACTGGCTCATCGTATCGTCTGCTCCTGCTACTGGCTACCCGCACTAGTGTCTGCTCCATCCAGCCTGGCTGACGTCTATCACCAGCTAGCACATCACCTCTTCAACGACTTAGCCTATCCAGCCAGGCTGACGGCTATCACGAGCTAGCACACCACCTATTCAACGGCTTAGCCTATCCGGGCCAACGGCAATCCGCACCATACATTTTGGTTTTGCTCTGTCTGCCCTGACAGCTAGCCTGCTGCTCTGGAGCGGAGTGTCTCTCGGCTATTACTGCCGCCTCTCAGCTGGACGGTAGCCACTACTGACGTTGCGCTAAAGCTAGCAGTCCTCCGGCTTCATGATGCTACAATACTCCGCCTCGCAACCTCTCACCCTCATAAACTGCACTACGCCACCTGTATGCATATCAACCATCATAAGTTTTGGGCTGTTACGCAGCAGACCCCGATATATTCATAGAGGTTCCAAACGGGGATTTGCTTACTCTGGCTCTGCACACTCAATCCCAACTGTGTGTTCCCGGCGCCCCGGCGCCGCCCACTTACGTCATCACAACAAACCACACGTGTGCACTACCAATCTGAAGTCCCTGGTCTGTGTTGACAGCATCAGTCCTCCCTCCTTGACACGAGCCCACTCAGTGAATAACAATATCCCCACATTCATGCTGTTAAACACACGCTCCCTCAACAATAAAGCGTCACTCATACATCACGTCATCACCGATAGGAATATTGACGTTCTTCGCCTGACTGAGACATGGCAAAACCAAATGGACTTCCTGACACTGAACCAAGCAACTCCCCCTAGCTATACCTACCTTCCATCGAGTTGATATCATAATCAAACAGCTGATTACACTTCCTTTGAGTGCACTTCCTTGATAGATAGATAGATAGATAGATTTACTTTATTGATCCCAAATTGGGAAATTACAGTGCAGCAACAGCAGGGCATGGAACCAATCTTACAAGCAATATAAAAACATAAAATAAAAATAATTAAAAAATATATATTAAGAATATAGAATATAAAAAGAAAAACAATATAAAGAAGTATATACAACAAATAATTAGGATGGTGATAAATAACCAATAGTGCAAATAACAGTCAGGTGCAATGGACTGAAGATGCTAATTAACAGTAAGGTGCTTTGATGAAGATGACAATAAAACAGTAAGGTGCAGTGAAATTAGATGATAATAATAACATAATAAAAAAAACAGTAAGATGCAGTGAATGAGATGATGATAATAAACATAATAAACAGTAAGGTGCAGGTAAATGAATGCATGATATGTAATACAGCAGAGTTTACACATCAGGGTGAGGTCTTATTGTACAGTGCAATGGCATGTGGCCGGAAAGATTTCCTGTATCTGTCCCTTCGACAGCGGAGCTATAACAGTTTGTTAGAGATGGTGCTCCGCTGTCTGTCCAGTGTGTGGTGGAGAAGGTGCTCCTCATTGTCCATGATGGATAGCAGTTTATTGAGTGTCCTCCTCTCCACCACGGTTTCAAAAGGCTCCAGCCTGAAACCCACTACAGAGCCAGCCTTCCTGATGATCTTATCAAGTCTGCTGGTGTCGCTGGCTCTGATACTGCTGCCCCAACATACCGCAGCAAAGAAGATGGCACTGGCAACAACAGACTGGTAGAAGATCTCCAGCATCTTGCTGCACACGCTGAAGGATCGAAGCTTCCTCAGGAAATAGAGTCTGCTCATTCCCTTCTTGTATACAGCCTCTGTGTTGGATTTCCAATCCAGTCTGTTTCCAATCACCACTCCCAGGTATTTGTAGTCCCCGACCTTCTCTACCACCTCCCCCCTGATCTGCAGTGGCTGTGAAGGCGTCCTCTTCTTCCGGAAGTCAATCACCATCTCTCTGGTCTTGTTGATGTTAAGCCTCAGGTGATTTTGTTCAGTCCACTCCACAAAGTTGTCTATCAGTGCCCTGTACTCACCCTCCCCTCCATCTCTTCTATACCCAACAACGGCTGAGTCATCAGAAAACTTCTGCAGATGACATGACTCAGAGTTGTATTGAAAGTCAGTGGTGTATAAGGTAAAGAGGAAGGGAGAAAGCACAGTCCCCTGTGGAGCTCCTATATCACTGACCACCACATCAGACAGGACTCTGCCCAGACGGACAAACTGTGGCCTGCCTGTCAGTATGTCAGTAATCCAGGAGAGACACCCATCACCCGCAGCTTCTCACCCAATAGCAGAGGCTGAATGGTGTTAAAGGCACTGGAGAAATCAAAGAATGTGATCCTCACAGTGTATCCCCCACCATCCAGATGCATATGAGCTTGTTGCAGCAGGTAGATGACAGCATCGTCAACTCCTAAATGGGGCTGATAGGCAAACTGTAAAGGGTCCAGAAACGTCTTCACCTGTGGCCTCAGCTGGGCCAAGACCAGTCTCTCCAGGACCTTAATCACATGCGATGTGAGAGCGCTGTAGTCTGCTGGTTCAGAGGGCATCGACTTCTTGCTAACTGGAACCAGGCAGGACGACTTCCACAACAGAGGAACCTTCTCCTGACTCAGGCTCAGGTTGTACAGATGTCTCAGTACAGGAGCAAGCTGGCTGGCACAGGTCTTCAGGATCCTCGGGGTGATGCCATCAGGACCTGCAGCCTTTCGCTGGTTGAGTCTTTCCAGCTGCCTCTTCACCTGGCCTGTAGTCACTGTTGGGCGGGGGATGGTGGTGGTGGTGCAGTCATCTTCAGAGTAGGAGGAGGGGAGGGGGCAGATAGTGCAGCGCTTTACAGGAGAAAGCCGAGGGTTTGGTGTGAGTGTATGGGGGGCTGGAGCTGATGATGATGGTGGGGGAACAACAGGGGGTGAGCTAAACCTATTGAAGAATAGATTGAACTGGTTTGCTCTGTCCAGGCTCCCTGCTGTCTGCCTGTCCTTCCCCTTCATCCCTGTGATCTGTGATGGTCCTCATTCCCGTCCACACGTCCCTCACACTGTTCTGCTGGAGTTGTGCCTCCAGCTTCTTCCTGTAATTGTCCTTGCATGTCCTCAGCATCTCTCTGAGTTCATGCTGGACTCTCCGCTGCTCCTCTCTGTCTCCTGACCTGAAGGCCCTCTTCTTCTTCTTCAGGAGTGCCTTCAGGTCACTGGTGATCCAGGGCTTGTTGTTGGGGAAACAGCGCGCAGTCCGTGCTGGCATGGCAGTGTCCTCGCAGAATTTAATGTAATCTGTGATGCAGTCGGACATGCTGTTGATGTCCTCCCCATGTGGGTCACAGAGAACATCCCAGTTTGTTGTCTCAAAGCAGTCCTGAAGTGCGTCAGCAGCCTCCTGTGTCCACCTCCTTCACCGTCCTGGTGTGCACAGGCTGCCTTCTCACAAGAGGAACATACTTGGGAGTCAACTTAACCAAGTTGTGATCAGATCTCCCCAGTGGGGGGAGGGCAGAGAAGTCGTATGCATCGATGGCATTGGCATACCGGAGATCCAGTGTTTTATTGTCTCTGGTGGGGCAGTCGACATACTGGTGAAAGTTCTTGAAGGTGTTGTTTACTGATGCATGGTTGAAATCTCCTGTAATCACCATAAATGCATCCGGGTGTTGAGTCAGTAGTTTGGACACAGTGGAGCTGATGACGTCACAGGCCACCGCTGCATCAGCTGATGGAGGGATGTAAACAGCAATCACAATGGTGGACATAAACTCCCTTGGTAAATAATATGGACGCATTCCCACAGCAAGCAGTTCAATATCCGGGGTACAGAGGCGCTCCTTCACGTTCACGTGTGCGGGATTACACCACCTCTCACTCACAAATAGTGCAAGTCCCCCACCCTTCTTCTTCATGCTCCTCGCACAGTCTCTGTCTCCCCGTACCAAACTGTGGCCTGGGACTGCAACGCTGTTGTCCGGGATGAGCGAGTGTAGCCATGTTTCACTGAAGCAAAAGATGCTACACTCACGGTATTCCCACTGGGTCTTCACCAGCGCCGCAAACTCGTCCGACTTATTCACCAAAGACCTCACGTTTCCCATTATAATTGCCGGGACCGCTGGCTTGTGTCTTCTCTTTTTCTCCTTCCTTTTAATTCCAGATCTGCAACCCTGGCGTCTCCTCTGTAACTCCTGCGGGATCACAGGCCTGTCTCCGGGCAGCAGCACAGGCTTACACAGCGTGATCAGCTGTTCGCGCGTCTAAACAATGCCTTCGCTCGTACCGGCAAGGTTCTCCGTTACAAAGAGTAGAAAAAGTAACAGAAGAACTCGGAAAAAAGTGACAAAACGTAGTCCAGCCATGGTCTATTGTTAACAAATAAAAATGGTACTAAAGTGCAACATAAAATAAAATACAAACTACGAAAGAAACACAAAAGTTCAGAGACACGACGGGAGCTGTTGCTACAGGCAGCCACTCCACACAGTGCCATCTTGAATATGATTACATTCAAGATTACACTTCCTTTGAGTGCATTGGCTTCTCCTTGGCTGGTCACTCACAGCTCCATGTTATCCTTATGTATTGCCCCCCAAAAACCTCCTCCTCAGCCACCAACACATTCATATCTGAGTTCTTTGAGCTACTCACTCTAATCTGCTCCAGATCGCCGTCCACATTGCTGCTTGGCGACTTTAACATCCACGTCAACTTGAGCACCTGCACTTTTGCCTCCGAATTTTTGTCACTCCTGGAATGTTTCAACATCACACAACATGTCCAAGGTCCTACACACTCCAGTGGTCACACACTTGACCTTGTGTGCTCCGTTGGCACCACCCCCAATCAACTCCAGTGTCTGGACCTCATGGTTGCTGACCATCTGGCTGTCCAATTTTCAGTCCCTATCCCTCTCCCCTCACAGCGCATTAAATGGACTATCTCATTCAGGAACATCAGGACAGTATGTGCACCTACCCTTACCAACACCATTGCATCCCACCTCTACCCTCACCCCCCCAACACTCCTGTGGACAGCTTGGTTGCACATTACAATAGTGCTCTATCCCTCAGCCTTAATGTCCTCACCCCTCTTAAAACCCGGACTGTTTCCTTCTCCTGTCCTGCGCCATGGTTCACAGCTGAACTGCACAACATGAAGGCTGCTGGTCGTCGCCTGGAGAGACTCTCCAAGAGAACGGGCCTCATTGTACACATCAAGGCTTACAAGGCCCATGTAAGGTCCTACAGAGTAGCTCTCTCCCAGACCAGGTCCCAGTACTATTCCACCCTAATCAATAACCAACAGAACCAACCAAAGAAACTGTTCTCCACGATCAACCGGTTACTTTCCCCCCACGACCTCATCCCATCCTCTAGGAATCTCAGCTCCAGGTTCCTGAAATTATTTCAGGCCAAAGTAGATTCCATTCACCAGCAACTTCTACCACCTTTTTCCCCTGCATCATCCAGATTGCCAAGCTGGTTGCCACAGCCAAGACCTCCACCTGCTCATTGGACCCCATGCCCACAGCGCTGTTCAAGGCAGCCCTGCCACCGTTTGTCCAATCATGGTTGACATACTGAATTCCTCCATTACATTACATCTACCCAATTAGCTTCAAAACAGCCTCTGTCACTCCAGTTCTCAAAAAACCCAGTTTGGACCCAGAGGAGCTAAACAACTACTGACCAATCTCCAACCTTCCCTTCCTCAGCAAAATCCTGGAGAGGGCTGTTGCCAACCGACTACACCAACACATGCCCATCTACGAGCTCTATGAACCCCATCAGTCTGGTTATCGAACTAATCACAGCACTGAAACTGCCCTCATCAAAATCACAAATGACCTCCTCATCGCCGCCGACTCAGGTTCCATCAGCATCCTGATCCTTATCGATCTTTCAGCTGCCTTTGACACCGTCTCCCACCCTATCCTCCTTACCCGCCTGTCCAATTACCTCGGCCTCACTGACTCCGCCCTCTCATTTTTCCAATCATACCTCTCAGGTCGGGAACAATTTGTCACCCATGCTGGCTGTTCCTCTTCCTCCACCCCTGTTATCCACGGTGTCCCCCAAGGCTCATTGCTTGGCCCCCTTCTGTTCAATATCTACATGCTCCCGTTAGGCAAAATCATCCGCCGCCATAATCTTAACTTTCATTCTTATGCAGACGACACTCAGCTCTACATCAGCACAAAACCATCTGCCCACCTCACCCCACAATCTTTGGTCAACTGCCTCCTTGAAATAAAAACATGGACAATATCAAATCTACTCAAACTAAACAGCAATAAAACAGAGCTCATGGTGGTGGCCCCCAAGACCCTGCTTAGAAAGGTTGGTGACTTTCTACTGACAGTTGATGGTTCTACCATCTCTCCATCCCCAGAGGTTCACAACCTGGAAGTGCTCCTCGACTCCACCATCTCATTCCAGTCCCACATCAAATCCATTACCAAAACTGCTTTCTTTCACCTGAAAAATATTGCCAGACTTCAACCATCACTTTCAGATTCTGTGGCAGAAAAACTCATTCACACCTTCATCACGTCCCGGCTGGACTACTGCAACGGTGTCCTGTTCGGGGTTCCCAACAAAACCGTGGACAGGCTCCAGTACGTCCAAAACTCAGCTGCTAGAGTCCTCACTCGCACCAGACCCTGGCAGCATATCACCCCCACCCTCATTCACCTCCATTGGCTCCCTGTCAAGTTCCGTATAAATTACAAAATCCTACTTCTCACCTACAAGTCCCTCCATGGCCTGGCCCCCCAGTATCTGTCCGACCTCCTTCATCTCCATACCTCATCCCGGACTCTGCGTTACACGGACACTGGTCTGTTCTCCATTCCTCGCTCCCGACTCCGCACCTATGGGGATCGGGCCTTCAGCATTTCCGCACCCACCCTCTGGAACTCTCTCCCCCCGGATATACGCAATGCCCCATCTCTGGACATCTTCAAGACTACCCTCAAAACTCACCTGTTCAACATGGCTTTCACTTAGTAATCCCCTACACCCTGTCTCTCATGTTGTCTGTCTCATGTTTATTTATTGATTTGTATGTTCTTTTTCTAAGTTGTAAAGCGACCTTGGGTCCCTTGAAAGGCGCTATATAAATCCAATTCATTATTATAATTATTATTAGATGACAGTGACAGATTGATTATATCTAGTAAATGACTGTCCAATAGAGGTAGAATTTCTTTAAAGAGTTTTGTTGGGATGGGGTCTAGAATACAGGTTGTTGCTTTAGATGAAGAAATTATTGTTTTTAGCTGACTATGGTCAATGGTTCTTTCTTCTAACAGCTTTAAAAGCCTAGGTCACAGTCTTCTACTCGCCGGCCGAGCATACAGACTATTGTTTTTGTTTCACTTTCAACTTTTTCACCGACGCGATTGCCAGAAACAGCTGATCACATACACGCAACAAGGACGTGAGGAGCAATTCTTCAAAACCTTAGAAGGAGCCATCCCTCATCTGTGAGCATTCCCGCTGCCCTGAGGAGCATCACATCACCGCCACAGCAGAGCGAGATAACGGACCACCAGAAACTCCGCCAGATGCACTGCGATCCCCCAAGCGGGAATTTCAAAACTCCGACAGATCAGAGCAATGCCAAGTAAGAGGCTGATGTCTAACACGTATGTGTTTTAAAGTGTGTTGCCTCACAGTATAAGCAAACTGTGATGTATGTACTGTGATTTGCACCGTAATATTGGAGTATTGCGTGACTGTAAATTGTTTATTGAAAGCCGCTGTAGAAATTGCTTTTGGGTTATTTTCCTTTCTTCCTTTCTCTCTTTCCTTGTTTTTTGTTTTTCTTTATCACATTAATTTTACCTCTATCACACGCCACTAGCGTAACCGCTGCCGTCGAGTGTGATAAGGTAACAACGAGTTTGTTAAAGTGAGAGATCACCGCCATTACATGAGACCTGTGGCAATCACGTGCTCTCTGTCCTTTGGGCACACCACATAGCTCCCCCTCCATCGTAGCCTCTTGGAGCACACCCCAGTCTGATTGTGCCATTGCTAAATGTGAGGAAACAATTCCATTAGTATATAATTCATTTAAACACTTCTAAAGAACAGAGGACTCAAATTTTGTCAACTGCAAATTTTAGTCTAGATCATTTTGTCTCTGTAGTCCCACTGAAAAAGGTCCTTATCGTTATAGTTTCCATATAGTTAACTAGCTTCTCAAGTTACCACAAATGTATTGTGAGAGGAGTGGGATTTCTAATTTGTCTGGACTTGGCGTCAGTTGGTTGACTGGCCAGGATGACATAATGTATATCCTGCCTCAACCTTCCTGAAGGTTAAAGGACACCATGCCATGAAATATAAGCAGATAGGAACACATGCAAGTATTCATCAAACATATTCACAGCAGGGTTCAAGTTTTTAATGCAGGCAAGAGTGACATCCCCCAAAGGTTGGACGGGTCACAGGAATGGGGGTCACGTGGTTCTGCTACAACAGAATCACATGTACAATTCCGGGATAACAATGCTTTTTTATATATTTGATATAGATATATTTGTTGCCTTTTTGTAAATAAATCCTTTTTTTTTTTGCATTCAACCCAAAACCTACTGGTGGCTAATTGGGACTTGGGAAAGATGGATCTCTTTCATGTTTTGCACTAGGCACCCATAGACTAGGGCATAACAGATCCTTATTACATCATCTTATCATTTTGGGATATGCCTGAGTTATGTATGGTCAAAAAAACAAAACAAAAAGCAAACTTGCTGTTTGAATAAAAGTAACTTTAATTTTAAGGTTAACGTAAGCTGGATCCCAATAATGTAGATGTAAGCGACAAAAAACAAAAGGTATTTATTAAGTCCAAAAATCAAAGTATAAACAAAAAGTGACTCTACGCAAACAAAAAGGCAGTAGAGCAAAAACCAGGAAAACGTGGTGGTGAAAAACCCAGGAGGCATAGCTGGACAAAAGGTGCAGCAACGAGGCAGGACACTACAAACAGAAAACAACGCGATCAGAACACTGAGATACAAACTAAAAGAACTAGAGATGGATGGCACAAGATACCGTGTGCTACGGAATAATCCGGTGGAGAAGTGAAGCACAGCCTGGGGTCCGTTCCATAAAGCAGGCTGAGAATAGTGGCGCTTAATGTGAAAAACCTGACTAAAATTAGCCTAACAAATGAGTTGAGGCTAATTCGGTTCCATAAAGGCTGAGCCACGTTTACGCAGTCACACTAATTCAAGCCAGGTTCAGCTAGTCAGACTGATTGCGTGTGCACGTCATTTCTAAGCAGCCCATGTGGTCAAACACAGATCAACCGGATTCACAATAGCAAAATGCACGAGGACAGAGCGAGCAGCAATGTTCACTGCCTCAGAGCAGGCATTTATAATAGAGACTTTGAGGAATTTAAACATATAATAATGAAAACAGCAGCACGGCAGCAATAAATAAGCTCAGAGAGAAAGACTGGCAGGTCAACCCAAGTTAACTTGCTATTAAATAAATACCACTGAGTTAAAGCTTGGACAGAATACACAGCTTATATACATAATATATAACAAAACCTACAGGCTGTAAATCCTGATATTAAACTTTTTACTATTAAACAGCACAAACCCGTGTGTGTTTGTCTGGGGGTGGGTGGGGGGTCGGCATAGTGGACGTGGCAGCAAGTTAAAATAAATATGTCCACAAGCTATATATAGGATATCATCTGCACTAATTCCAATCCAAGGTTTTTTTTTAACAGTAGTGAAAAAAAACTATATAAAGGGCACGGGGGTGGGGAGCACCACCAGCAGAATTCACGGCAGCAGAGGAGCTGGCACTCCAATTGAATAAATGGTGTCCTGTTATTGAGAGGATTGAAGGTGGGGCATCCTCACAAACTATGCCCAAAAGTACAAAAACACTGAGAAAACATTTTAAAGCCAAGTAGACCACGCGCACAGTGCGACACACTGTTACTTTGCCAATATTTTCAGCATCCCCAAAAAAGTTTAAAAAAAGTGCCACGCACACAGCGTGTGGGACTGTTTGTGTGTGATTACACCTTGTGCTGTGCGTAAGGTGAGGGCCGATCACCTGGTAGATCTCTAGAGAATCTGTATCTCTCATATAATTGATTGTCTGGAAAAGCCTATGGATCAGCCCTGTCTCTGAAGATGCGCTCCCCAATACATAGATTGGGGTTATTATTTTAATTGTAATATTTAATATTTTAAATGTAACCAATACATAGTCTTTAGAGCAGTGTTTCATGATGTATTTTATTGAATATTTTATTTATGGTGATCTTCCTGTTTTTAAAAAACGCTTAAAAACACACTTCTTTTCTTTGGCTTTATCATCTGTGTGAGAAGCACCTTTTCTTGTGTAACTTTTATCATAATGTATTGTCGATTTGTTAGTTTTATCTAATTTTTAAAATGTGTATAGCACTTTGGTACGCTGTTGTTTTAAAGTGCTACATAAATAAAAGTGAGTTGACACCAGTAATGAAGTCATATAATATAATCATATATTTTCTTTCAGCTAAGTGTCACTGTTAAGCGGCGACTCAAGCTAAGCCTGACATTTAGCCTGGTCTGGACCAGGTTAGTTTGCCAGAATAAGTTGCCATGGTAACTGAGTTTGAACTATTCTGAGCTTGCTTTATGGGACCGAATTCACTGGAAAATAAGCCAGAATAACAATATAAGCCTTGCTTATTTGGTAATCATGTTTTATGGAACAGGCCCCAGGTCTATTTAAGGTGAGCCAAATTACAGAATTGTTTGCACGTGTGCCTTGTCAGCTGCTACCGGGAGGAGCCAGCCCTGCCTCTTGCCACAAATGCACTGCAGGAACGTCAAGGGAGAGAGAAACACAAAAACACAAAACCAAATCTGCAAGCATATAGCCAAGTATAATACAAAATAACCATCAATAACCACCAATCATGATAGTACTCCCCCTCAAGGAACGCCACCTGGCGTTTTACCAGGCATGTTAGGAAACTTCATGTAAATGTCTCTTTAATAATTCAGTGTGCAGAATGAGACTACGGGAGATCCACGAACAATCCTCCGGACTGTACCCTTCTCAGTCCACCAAATACTGAAAGCCTCAGCCCTGTTGCCTGACATCTAATATTTGTCTCACCATGTATGGTGGGTGGTCATCCATGATACAGGGTGGAGAGGGTTCAGCCGGAGGGCAGAGAGAACTGGAAGTCACAGGTTTGACCAGGGAACCATTAAACATTGGGTGCACATTGAGGGAAGAGGGCAGTTTTAACTGCTGATGGGTTGATGATTTTTTTTCCACTTCAAAAGGCCCAATGAACCTGGGTGCTAGCTTGTGGGAGTCCGTCTGAAGGGTAAGATCCCGGGAGGAATCTTGCCACGGCTGAAACCCCGGAGCCAGGTTGCGATGACAATCTGCGATGGCTTGGTTCCTTGCTGCAGTGCGAGCAGATGATGTTGAATGGATGGAACCGCGACCTCTCTCTTGTGTAGGGAACAACAGTGGCTGGAAGCCCATGGAAGCCATAAATGGAGCTGACCAGGGAATTATGTGCATATTTAACCCAGGGGAGATGAGTGGACCAGGAGGCAGGATGCGAGAGACGCATCTGAGAGTCGCTTCCAGGTCCTGGTTTGGCCGCTCAGTCTGGCCATTGGTCTGTGGATGGTAGCCAGATGATAAACTCACCAACGCTCCCACCGCTTTGCAGAATGCCTTCCATTCACAGGATACAAACTGTGGTCCTCTATCAGAAACTATGTCACAGGGTAAACCATGAGCACGAAAAACATGCTGCTTTTGAAACATGCAGTTTCAAAAGCAGTGGGAAGTTTTGCTGAAGGAACAAATGAGTAAACGTAGAAAACCTGTCCACAATAGTGAGAATGGTAGTGTTTCCTTCCGAATAAGGCAAACCTGTGACAAAGTCGATCGAGATGTGTGACCAGGGGCGGTGAGGAATAGGCAGGGGACGTAAGCCAGTGGGAGCGTGGTGAGAAGATGGTGCGCACGGCAGGCAGGCAGCAACATACTCTCTGACGTCAGAATTCATAGAAGGCAGATCAGAATCATTGTCGAATGAAAGTTATAGTTCTGTGGACCCCTGGATAACAGAGCAACTCAGAATCGTGCACCCACTGGAGTACTGCGGTTCTGACAGTTGGCGGAACATAGAGTAGATTAGGGGGACAGTCATCCGGAGAGGGTTGATTCTTTTGAGCCCCCTGCACCACTCATTCGATTTCCCACCTGGCAGCTCCGACCACACATGAGTGGAGTATGGATTCCACCAATGACTCCTGCGTCTGAGAAGAAAACTGTAAGGAGAGAGGGAGTCAGGGCTGACGGCTGAACGATCCTCCGATGGTCCATCGGAGCCTCTGCCTACGGCAGGGTTTCTGACCAGAAAACGCGTCCTCTTTTCCTTTTAAAGGATGTTCAAAGACCTTGCGCATTTCCGAAAATAAACTGTAGTGCACATGTCAAATCAGGTGTAAGTAATCGTGATAAATGCAGGTTGAGAAGGAGAGGTGCTGTGCATCTTTATTTCTCCCCGTTTAAGCAGCTGCTGCTCGTGGAGACATATGGTAATTTAAAAAAAAGGAAACAGCCACAGTAAAACATGTGAAAATGTTGTAATCACTCAAGAGGTTATATGGGTTTTACACACGTCCACATACACTGTACAAGTTTCCTTTATTGAGCAGTGGAGTTTTGTAAATGGAGTTTGAAATTCGGTAGCTGATTTTTATAGGGGTGGTTTAGTGGCTTTAACTCTTTTTCACTTCTACACATTTCCACTCTTCTGGTTCTGGTCAAGATTAGGCTAGGACTCAGGACACAGGGGCAGGGTTCTGGTTCAACAATTAAAAGTCTTTGTCGGAAACTGGTTTAAAGGACAGAAAACACTCACTGGGCCCTGTTTCTATAAGG
Source organism: Trinectes maculatus (assembly GCA_016785345.1). Lineage (NCBI taxonomy): Eukaryota > Metazoa > Chordata > Actinopteri > Pleuronectiformes > Achiridae > Trinectes > Trinectes maculatus. The sequence continues at coordinate 3,807 of JAFBJQ010006527.1, read as the reverse complement.
AGGGTTAATAAACTCTGAGTTAAAATCTTAACTCTGGGTTGACGAACCCTGAGCTGTCCAACTCAGAGTTTTCGGTTTCAGAACACGTAATAAGAGTTAGTTCAATCAACTCAGAGTTGATTTGACTCTGAGTTAAGCTCGCGCATGCGGAGATAAAAAGGCCCTCATGAATGGAACAACAATTATGTGATTCACCATGGCAACAACGGAGAAAACAACACGCACGTCCTATATCTCCTTGGTGGAGTTGGACATTTTAATGCACTCCTACACACAATATGAACACATATATTTTTTTAAAAATGCCACACAGTCGCTGCAGCAAAGGATTGCAAAGTAGCATGGCAGAAGATTGCAGACAGAGTCAATGCGTAAGTATTATTAATTTAATTAATTGAATAAAATATGGAAAACATTAAAAAGATTGTTATGACCTTGGATGGTTAATAATGCACACACACTTTGGATGGTTAATGGATTTAATTAACGTCTTCAACAGCACTCATGCAGGTAGCAACTCATAGGTAGCAGCCTATGTAAACAGAGCCGGGTGCATCTCCTGAAACATCCCCGGGGAGCCCGAGGATAATTAACAAAGGTTCCAGGGTGCAATACACTTCTTACGCAGAAACACTGTTTCAATCTTCTTCTTCTTCTTCTTCAATCACTTCTTCCCCTTTAAGTGAAAACATAAGATGTAATTCAACAAACAAGGCTGAGCAGTTCAGATCCTCTCTGTAAACTTATGTAAACTAAAATGTCTTTTGTCACGTTGCTACCTACCAGCAATGAGTCTTTGACCTGAATAACACTTTTATAAAACTTTTTTTTAACAACCATTCTAAACAATCTCAAACGACAAACCTCCAAGTGCTTCGCTCTTTACTAGCTTAACATTTAACGCTGTCTAGCTTTTGTGGAGCTCAACATGTCAGTCTATCTGGAGGCTTGTGCTGCCTCTTAGATCTCCTCAGTCCAACTGTGGGACCCACAGGCTCTGAATCAGGTTGTTTACTTGCAGCCAGGTTTGGGCTACCGACAGGTTGAGCAACCTGTGTAACTTCACTTTGCTCAGACGGTCCATCAGTGGGCACAGACAGACAGTCCATCAGTGCGCTGTGGTGCTACTGGCACCTCCGAATCAGCCATAGAGCTGTCCACACCGTCCAGAGAAATGAGCAACTCAACAAGATGAGCCACCCAGTGAACTGAGCCCCAGTGAACTGAGCAACTCAACAAGCAACACAACAGTCTTTTATAGCCCCCTGCACACTTCTGCAAGACATCTCCTCATGGCCTTGTCCTCAGGATGTTCTTTTCCTTGGGGTTTGTCCTTGGGATGTTTTCCTTGGGTTGTTCTTTTCTTATCTTTCTCTTCTTGTCTAGCAGTCAAGTTAACAGGAACCAGTCCTTCGTGTCATCACCCGACATGGCTCAACACATTACAGATAAATTTTTCCATCACAACGGCCACCTGGGGAATGCGTTGAAAGATAGCCGGACTGGATGTGATGCCGAATACCAGGCGGATGTACTTGAATAACCCCTTGTGGGTGTTGATGGTGTTGGGATCTCAATCCGTGTGTTCAGAGAGAACAATAGAGAGGCCTGCAATCTCTCTCAAAGCCAGACCTAGAGGACCCAAATGTGTAATAAAACTGAACCAGAGCTCTGACTTTGAATGAAACTCAACATGACCATTGGCTGAGCCTCAGGGGCTCCACTGGGGGTCCTGCCCACATCACCCAAGTGATAGAAGTGTTTTTTAAGAGATTTTTCTGCAAACTAAAGAACACACTGAGAGCAACAGCCTCAACAAATTTGGTGACCCCAACATGACTTGCAGAAGCTATAGGAACGATTCGACCTCTGGGAGAGGAGCTGTTTGCCAGCCCGGCTGTACCCCTGCACCCCTCCAGACTCACAGGGGCCCAAAGACAAGGTAAGCAGAAACCTGCTGATACAAATTCTGCAGAATTGGGCATTTTAAATTTTTGTGAGTCTGTGGAGGTGAGGAGGCACCGGAGCAAAGTTTAAATGTTGTTAAGTGATCAAATGTGATATATTAAGCAGGAATATTGAAGTTTTGAAGTGAAGGGTTTTAATTTCCTCAGGTGAAAGGCCTGTGGATGGGTTGGAGGTCCTCAGGGTGGGACCCTGTATCAGGGTGATGTCCTGTAAATGTCCAAAAATAGAGATTTGATAAAGAGAATTTGATTGTTGTTTGTTGTACATTGTATAAAGTGGTTTGATAAAAATTTGCTCTGGCTTTTGGATTTCGATTGTGTAGTTCTGGATTTGTTGGCAACTGCATAGAGTTTTCTTGAAATATTGTTGGATTGTGATATAAAAAGTTGTATGAAAGTAAGGCCGCATGTTGGAGAGAGAGAGAGAGAGAGAGAGAGAGAGAGAGGAGCAAGTAATAAGGGTGTGTGTGTGTGTGTGTATGTGTTGCTGCTGTGAAAGTGTGAAAGGAGATGACAGGTCGGTGCAAGTATTGAGGAGGAAGTCTTGACGCTTGAGAAAGAATTTGTGATTGTGGCAACATCTGGTGTTGAGTGGTGAGATAGGAAATAGATGCATTGCGCCATATGGTGGATAATGTAATGTGTTGCAAGAACGTAACATAAGGTGTGTGTGAGTTGGCTCCCTCTGGTGGGTAAATGAAAAATTGAAAAGCCCTGGTGTGGCTTGGCGGTCTCATGCCGTCGCTCGGTTGGGCGGCCCGTCTCCTAGGCTGCGGGCGGGGGTTCCACTCCGTTCCTGCGGGGCCCGGGGTCCGGCCTGGCTCGGCCTCTGGTGGGCTGGCCGGCCGCCCCCCTCCCTGTGGCTGCCGGTGGGTCCCCCGTTGCTGGGGCGGTGTCCCTTCCCCAGGCGGTGGGGTCCCTGTCTGGCCCGGCGAGGTCTGGGGGGGCCAGAAAAGGAGGCTGGGGGGTCAGTCTGGAAGCTGTGGAAGCTGTGGTGTCAGCCCCTCAATTTTAATCGCACTAAGACACTGAGGGCTTGGGAGGGGCAGGGGAGAGGGCAGACCACCGTCCGCAAGCAGTGGGGTGCTCGCACCCAGGCTGTTCCCCCCAATTTTAAAGTGCACCATAGACATACACATCACACAAGAAAACATATCCACATAGACATGATCACACACAACCACACTGGATGGGGGGGTAGTGGGGGAGCGGACTTGATCGCCCTGGCTGGCTGCTGTCCGGTCCCGACGGGGCAGGTGGAGGGCTTTGCGGTCTGGGGGGGCCCATCGCTGCTGCGGGCGGTCTGCGGGTGGGTTCGGGGGGGTGGGCGGGGTGGCCGGCCCTTCCCCGAGGGGCCGGGTCCGGTGTGCTCCGGACCCTGCTTGGGCGGGGCGAGCCCTCAGTTGGTGGCCTGCCAAGTTGTGGGCACCCGTCCGGGGGGGCTTCGGGAAAGCGGCCCCGGCTAGATGCCGGGGCGGCCTTCCCTGGGCCCTCCGAAAACGACGTAATTCGCCACCGACGTAATTAGAGGACCCCCTGTATCTCATACCACGTGGGACACCTGCGGCTTAAAATCCGGTGCGGCCTATACAAGTACAAAATTGTTTTTCTTTCTAAAATTGGAGCGTGCGGCTTATAATCAGGTGCGCTCTGTAGTCCGGAATTTACGGTACTTATTAATTCTGTCATGAACATATATACCTGCTACATCTGTGCTCTGTTTATTTCAGTCTGTATCTACTCGATAATCATAATCTATGTAACACTGGAATGACTGTAAATTCAGAATCAGAATCAGAATCAGAATCAGAATCAGATATACTTTATTAATCCCTTGCGG
>JAFBJQ010006524.1:33407-49720 GCA_016785345.1 Trinectes maculatus | reverse complement strand
CCCCCCCCCCCCCCCCCCCCCCCCCCCCCCTTCTAAGTGTGTCGATAAATAAATACTTGATCATATAAACTTGGTGATTTTGTGTTATAATCTGCCACAAAAATAATTATAAAATAAAATCACATAACAACATTAATGTCACGTTTGGGACAGTAACATTTTCGGAAAGTTGGGACTTCCCAAAAGTCGTCATGAAATCATTGTTTAAATAAGTGACTGAGTTTTTCATTCACTCGTCCTGTAGCAGCTGCAGCGGAGATGCAGGAAACAGAAAACATGACTGATTCGCTCACGACTCAAAACAGTCTTTGAGATTCGTTCATGTGTCACGTGACAGCCAGCTCAAACTGCCTGCTGTTTTGACAACGCCCACTAGAGGGCGCCCTTGTTAAATGAACGAAATGAACGAAAAGACTCAAAAAGATTTGTTTATTTTACCGTCCGAGATTTGAAGATTCGAGTCTGTAAAAAGACTCCAATTTCCCAACCCTAGTGACGCCCCTGCAGTTTAAGCTTTGTAGGAGATTTCTTAAAATTAACTTCTAAGAATCAGCTTCTCTTTTCTCTTAGCCTGATCCATATTTCAGGTACCAATGATGAATTTTCTCACTCACTCACACCATACATCTTTATTAGCCACACATTAAGTTGTCATTTACACTTTGTACAGATTAGTACTAGATTACTACAGTGGTTGTGTTAATAGATCATCATTACTGAGTGCAGATGAGTAACTGCATTTGTTAACAGATGTCATCCTTGGGCCATGGTGTTTTCTTCCTGACACTTTTCTATTTTCTCTGTATGACAAACATATTAGTTAAATAAATCTGCAAAAAAGGATGAAATTCAGAGACCAAAAATTAAAGAACCTCTCCCCCAATGTCCTTTAGCAAACAAGAAAAAAAAACATACTATCGTTCCTTCCTGACCTGATGCCACTCATCATACTGTGCTTAATGTGAGATTAATTTACTTAATTTACTTTGAAATCTCTCTCATTCCCAAAAGAGAAAAATCTCAAAATATTGCAAAAAGCTTTCATGATTTAGGTAGGTGGAATTACTATTGATGATATATATAAAATCACATGTCACTCAAGTGTCTGAGAGAAAAGGGAAATGGAGGCAGATCATCGTTATATCAAGGCCCAGTGAGGATGTGGCAATTGGATCTTTGGATTAATAGACAAACACACAGTATACTTTCTGTCACCAAGCCTTCATTGTGGTAATATATTTTAAGTTTTTCGGTAGTTACTGAGTGGCTCTATTATGTGTTTGCCCTCTTCTTCTGCAATGGTATTTTGGCACCAGACTGGAGAATTAGCTTCACCTGCTGCAGGTCTCGATGAACTAACTTTAAGTTTGTTAAGTTTAATACCAGATGATTAAGGTGCACATCTTTTCCTTTAAAAGATTTTAAAATTTTTGGTTGAAATTCATCGAACACATCTGGATCTGTTTGTTAATGTAGTCAAACTGCAGGCTTGTGATACAGTTTACTGAAAGTGAACTGTAAGTATTTTGAAATATATTAAGACAGTTACATGATGGTTATTAAATTTCACAAAAAACTCCATGCTTATATTTGGAGCGTATGATCTGTTTTCAACCAGTTCTTGAGAGTCAAATGAAGGAAAGCCTGTCCTCAACCAAACATGGTGCTAGTCCTCGAACAAAGGTGGAGGAGATAGTTTAAGATGGAACTTCTCTGTCCCTGGCTGGGCTGGGAATAGAGGCCCTGTCGTCTCTTTGGTATGGCAATGGGAGAGTTTGGAGAGGATGGACAACTGGAAGAAAGAGAAGAAAAATCTGAGAATGTTTCCCTCTTTCGCACACACAGCAGAATATAGCACTGAGTAATGTATGGTTTTCCTGTTTCTAGATTTAAGTCATAGATGTAAGAATTATCTGTATTTCGCAGTAAAGACTGACAATGATCATTTTTGTCATTGTGAATTTTTGGAAACAAATATTGCTTAGTGATAATTTGATATTATGAAGCTCTTATCTAAAAGCTTAATTCTGATGTTCCGCTACCTGGGACACAACTTGGCTCCATTTGTTCAACCTGCTGCTCTATTCAGAGAAACTCGGTACAGATGAGACTGATAGACTGCAAACCTGAATTTGACATCTTGGGTAATAAGTCTATATTTTCTTATAGTACTTTCATTTATTAATTGTGAATTCTTAAATTCTTAAGTTTCTTTTAAGCAAAACTGTGTAGTTTTGGAACCTTCAAACTATATTTTCAAAATCATTCTGACAGTACAACAACTCACAATAGGTTCAATTACACCTTTGTCATCACTTGAGTGCGCCTGTATTGCATTTTGTGACTTCGTGGTTCGGGTAGGAACCGTGTCACCATTCAAAAAACTACATTGCTTTTGCTTTACGGCATAATCTCTGGGTGGACTCGCAAGATTAGTGACGTGACATGATGGTGGCAGGGTGTGTGGCCGGCCATCCGCTGCTGTCAGCCCTGCTGTTTCTGTCTGTGTTTGTCCTGGTTCTGACACTTGTTACCAGAGGTGGGACCAAGTCATTGTTTTGCAAGTCTCAAGTCTTTGCCCTCAGGTCCCAAGTCAAGTCCCAAGTCAAGACAGGCAAGTCCCAAGTCAAGTCTAAGTCAAGACCCATAAGTATCAAGTCCCAAGTCTTACAGTTCGAGTCCTTTCAAGTCATTCTGACAACAGAGTACTGATATTTACAAAGATGATACATGCTTTTAAAATCTGTATTTATTTATCATGTATTTATTATCATTCAATCAAATCAAATTGGCCAAACGTCAGTCAAAGTCATCAATAATATTGTCATATGAAATCTGTTCAGCAATTGCATGATTGATGCTGGTGATGGAAATATCTTTATTATAAAGATATTTCCCTCTCGTAAATATGTATACAATTTTGGAGAAGAATGTAACCCCCTTACTCTTGAGCAAGTACTAAGAGGCACCAATGGATGTGTCTGGTTGTCTAGTTTAATATTTTGTGGATGATTTGCCTGCTTCTATGGTATTGTCAAAGCACCCGCCCCCCTCCTCTTCTTCCACAACTTGTGTGTTAAAGGTCTCCACAGTCGCTCCAGCAGGAAATCCAACCTCTCCCCACACAAACCTGTGCGTCAGCAGCAAGCGGCAGGCACACCTGCACCAAACGAAGGGTGGCCACTCCCCACAAATAGGCAATAGAAAACCGATCTGTGCTGTGTTATCAAAATCATCATGCACTGCCATGATGTCGGGGCAGCATGGGCACTTGCCAAAAAAAATCTTATATGAGTGGCAAACTGCCCCTGGTTCAGAAACATTAAAAAGTACTGCAGTTATGAGTTAAGAAATGTCAGTGAAGGCAACATTATTGGGAAAGGGGATTGTCAGAGGTTGTGAAGCCTTTCAGTCCCAGTAGGCTGCCTATGATATATGGTGGGTGTGAGGTAGGTATCAGGGATTGGCAGAGGACCTGAGAGAGTGGGTTGTGAGAGCAGCGCACGAGGAGCTTGATATAGCGGCTCTGTCTCTGGCCTTCCTGTCATCGGGGTCACTACAATACTTTTTTAATCTTTAGGTTCTGGGGAAAGTAGCAAGTCTTTTCAAATCAAAAGGTTCAAGTCCAAGTGAAGTCACAAGTCATCGATGTCAAAGTTGCAAGTCTCTTCACATTTTGTCAAGTCGAGTCTGAAGTCATCAAATTCATGACTCGAGTCTGACTCAAGCCTAAGTCATGTGACTCAAATCCACACCTCTGCTTGTTACCAACAAGGTAACTGTCTTCGGATCTATGATCAACAGTCACTCCTCAGCATCTGCGTGTCTTATGAAAACCTGGCACATCGTGGTCATGATGGAAAGTACTTTCCTCTCTGTCCACTTTTATTGTCTATACCCTCTTGTATACGCCACGCTACTGTTGCACGGCCGAACGGGAAGCGCAAGCGCAGGGGTTGTTGTTCCAGGTTGTGAGAGCAGCTTGAGGAGCTAATGCTAAGAGTGCTCAGAATAATGGTGTGGTTATTGTCTTGGCATGACTACCGCCGAGAGTAGCCTGTGTTCAGGTTGCGAAATAATAATAATAAATAATTTATAAATATTGATATTTATTTAAACTAAATGTTAATACAGAATGATGTAAGGCTAGCCTACTTTACCTCGCCTAAAGACAAGGTTGATCACCCATCAGTCCTGCCCCATGATGGAATGTTTATCTACAAATGCACGTGATACAGATTTTACGACAGTTGATAGAGACAATACAATTTCTCGGCTGTAGAGGAACCCTGCGAGCAAATCCTACAAATCCTACATAGTGAGCGTTTAACACACAGACACAGTGTCCATACCCTGGATGGTCCTCGGTATACACAGCGTAGCTGATCCCAGGACTGTTCCTGCTGAGGGTCCAGTGTTGACTCAACAATTATCTGGGCAAAAACAGAAAAAGACTTAACAGGTTTCCAGTTTCATCTTTTCACTTTAGTAAAATTCACCTTAAATAATAATACTACTTTATTACAACTTGACCTGTACTTGTATACAAGTATGAATTATGGCAATCTTTTGTACAAGGTGATCACTAATTTATATTTACATAAATTGTTGTAAACTTGAATTATCGCTTAAATTATCAGTGAAATTCCAGTATGAGATGGGGGGGGGGGCAGTAGCTGTCTAGAATGGGGTGTCATTTGCAGAGAGAAAATATCTTTCTTAGGGCAAATAAAACTTTACCGTCTTCTTGTGAACGTCTCTTGTGTCATGATGCACCGATGTAACATGAGTCTGAGACAGAAACGAAAAGACAGGGTTTGCTCAGTATTATTATTGTTAAAGTCACTCACTAAAACATAAAACATAAAAAGTGCTTCAATTGTGTCAGAATATGACCTGAGCCCCAGCTACACTTTCACTTCCTCAGTCAGAGACGTTTATTAGCTAGAAATTGAAGCACCAGCTCTCTGGTGAGTGGACAAATGCATATATCCCCTTGCCCCACAAATGCAAGAAAAATAATAGGGTTAGTTTAGGCTTACACAAAACTACTTAATTTATTACTTTATGCCAATACAGCTCTTTCTTGCAAACACAAACACAGACCTGTGCCAGAGATGTGCTGCGGCCTCTTTTTGGTTCAGTGGATGAACCCTTTCCTCCTTGACTGGAGGAACATTTGTAGCAACTCCAGCGATGCTGCCGCTCTGAAGCTATGCTCTGCCCAAAGTCCTTCTGCTGTAGGCACTGGAAGTGGTATAGGTGGCCACAGCTGACAAGACATTGCAATTTGCAATTATAAATGTGCTATACACAATAGCCCCCATTGACACAAAACATCTAAGGCAGAAATCTCTCATTTCACTTTGTGAAAAGCCGCTGTACATACTGTACTATGATAGCAAACCAGTGTTTTCATAATGTATTTGGTCTACTGGAACTTTCGCACACACAATATCCTTCATCACATCAACACCACAGTGACAGCACACAGTTGTCCCCCATGAAAAAAAACACACCTTTAAAGCTCTGTTATTGGTTGAGAGCTGGATGTGAAATGCATTTGGGCATTTAGGAGAAGCCCTCTTAAATGCCTTCTGACAACACAATACTGAACAGACTATAAAAACCATTTGGAGGAAAACCGCTGATTTTCCAACAGAAAGAAAGAAAGAAAGCCTTTGTTGTCGTTGACGCAATACACTTTAGACAGATAGATAGAAACTTTATTGATCCCTTGGGAGGGTTTCCTCAGGGAAATTATCATTTCCAGCAGCATCAATACAATCAAAATAGAAAAAGTAAAAGGATTAAAATAAAAATATAAGGCAATAGAAAAGCAAGTAAATCAGGAAATGTGCAGTATGATCAAGTAATGTGCTGTATGATCATGAAGTGTGCTGTATTGATTCCATTTATACTATATATATATATATATATATATATATATATATACAGGGGGTCCTCGAGTTACGACGGTCGCGAGTTACGTTGTTTTCGTGGTTAGGAAACATCTCCCGTGAACTTCCTTGTTTCGGCTTAAGCGGTTTGCCCCGTAAATATGTACAGACTTCGCACGGGAACTAGTTGGGGAGCGCTCTCTCTGTATCTCAGCGCGCCTGCCGGCTCTCCAACACCTCCACAGCACAGCTAGGCTACTCTGCCTTGTGTTTACTTATGTGAAATGGACGGCTGGTGGGAGGTGCAGTGTGTGTGTGTGTGTAAAGAAATCAACTAAACCCGTCAAGGACAGCTATTCATGTCCCATCAGTGCTTGGTGGACGTAATAATAAAGGGCCCATTGTCTGGGTGGGGTGTATTACAACAGTAATAAAAGATAAAAGGCTAAAAAAGAAAGACATGGAATTACACATGTCCAGTTTGCTTTACCTGAACACAATAATCTTCTCAACTGAATCTTGCTTCCTCTTGTACTGTTGGAGGCAGATGTTACAGTAGTCCTGCCGTGGATGGAGTCCCCTTGTGACAGCAGCATGCAGGTGAGCCAGTGACCAGTGGAGGTCATGATTCAACAGACTGGTTGTTGTTTCAAGTAAAGTCTAAAACAGAAGAGACAGCATTATTAAATGTATTGTTACATCTAAATTACATATTCATCTCTCATAATGGAGAAATTATAGATTGGTCATTCTACGAAACCTCTGCCATTTGCGTGTGCAGCATTTAATGAGCTCCAAAAAATTTAAAAAATTGTCAAAATGTGCTCCAAAAGTCCAAAGTTGTTAATTGAAGTGTTGTTAATAAAATGATTTATATTTTAATGGCATAGTAAAAGTAAAACATTAAATTTTTCATTAGTAAGGATATGGCTGATTTTGTCATGTGCGCAGTGACCAAAATGGAATTTGCATGAAACATATTTACTTAAAAATTGTATTTTTAAACAAAACTTTTATTACTGTAATTATTAAAGTTATGCCCCTGATACTATACAATATATTGATTCAAAATAAAACATTATTTTGTGTAAAAAAAATAATTTGTGTCTGTTGTTGGGGAAGGCCACAACATGTATTAAACATAACCTCATGTGGGTACCAACTATGTTGAACCATGGAGGGTCAATTTGGTTATTAGCTAAATAATAATAATGATTATCAGAGATAATCATTAATTATCTAGAAATGTTTACTATTAATAGTAACCTCGGGGCACCACCCTGTCATCAGGGACTAATAACCAATTCGAATTTAATATTACAGTCTCAAAATTTAAAATGGAAGGTGTGAAATCGAGCACTGACTGTGGTAATCCAGCAAGTATTCCAAGTAAACACACAATAATCACAAACGACAGAGTGAACTATAATAGAATTTATTAACACATAGTGATAATTACTTGAGGTAATAATACTGGTGTGTCATCGATCAGCTGATTGTGCAGTGATCGGCGTCCGGAAATGGGGAAACAACAGTCTATGCGTTCGTCTGGCGAGTTGAAGACTGTGGCCTGGTCTTAGGGATATGATGAAAGGTTGAAGGTTTTGTTGGTTGCTTCCTTTTTGGCGCAATGTCTGAGAAAGCCTGGTATGGCTCTCTACTACAACTGGCACCAGGGGATGAGCGATGAGGAAAAATTAAAAGAAGTCATAGTTGTGCTCCCTTTGGTAGCCAAGTCTGGAGAGAGCCTGGAGGCTCTCTCCAAGACTGGCACCAGGGATGAAGACAAAAAGCAAAGAACAGGAAGCCCTAGGAGCCAAGAATGGGTTGCAGGGCCTCTTTTATCTCCTGGGTGCTGTCATGGAGAGGTTGCATTTGAACGCAATGCTTAAAATTGTGGGGGTTCTGGTTTGGTTTTATTACCCCTATTAGCCAACTCTCTGGTTTTGAGGAAGGTATCTCCTCTGTTCTCCCTGAACACATGGTTTGAGATCTCAACACTGTCCTCCATTTTGTCTTTCCAACACATAACGTTTACAGTTTCTCCCTATTGAAAATTCACTGGTGCTTTAAATGAGATCAAAGAGGGGAGTGACATTAATTGAACCCTTGCAGGTGTTCATTGCAAGAGCCAGCAAGTTCCCATATTATTTGACAGTTCATTTGCTGTTTTGTGTGATAGACAGGGTCCCTCAGGCATAGCCTCATCATGCCCAGACGCACAAAAAAGCCTCTTGACACCATGGTGCCAGGTCCACAGGAAGTCGTACATATTATCATAGTGACACCCACCCATAGTGCCACCTGCTGGTGGTTGGAAACGGCAATTTGTTTCCACACCTCGCCCGATCCAGACCAAACTTCATAGGGCGGACGTTTGACCTAGACTGAGCACATGCATATGCTCATACTGACACTCACCCATAGCACCACCTGCTGGTGATTGGAAACAGCACTTTCTTTCCACACCTCCCACATGATCGAACTCCTCCTACACAATAATGGTAACGGCTTCAGACTTTGTCAACTTACTCTTCAGCCATGGAGGAATAGAAGTTGGTGAAATCTTTTAAACTTCAAAACGGTGTGGCCTTGGCAACCACTCAAATTTCAAGCCCTCTCTGTGACTTTGGCAATGACAAATCTCCATAAGTTTGGCTGTGTGTTTGTCTTTTTCTACTGGAAGGAAGGTTAATGGTGGTGGTTGGAAACGTCACTTTTTACATGTCAAAGTCCAGTGCATACCCCGACATGCGCACATGCTCGGGCCCGGTCATCGCTGCTTGCAGCTTTAATTATTAGGGCCCGAGCTGGAACAGCGAAGGCCCTACTGTTTCTGAAGGAGTTATTATTATTATTATTATTATTATTATTATTGTTTACCAAACTTGCTCGAAAAGTCATGAAATTCACCAGAGACGTCAGGCGTGGCATTAAACGGCGCAATTGGGACATGGTTTTCATTGGCGTCGCAAAATGCCTCTGTAGCGCCACCTAGACATTGCAAACACATCTCCGCATTGGGGTTATTTTGGAAGGTTCATTTGGCACCATTTCTGCCTAATTCCACACCGCGCATATGATTTAACTCCTCCTACAGGTTTCATGCTAACGGCATGAAACTTGGCCAGGTTACTCTTCAGACATGGGAGATTAAAAGTTGACGAAAATTTTTCCAACTTCTGAGTGGTGTGGTGGTGGCGCTGTCTCAAATTTGGGCGACTCGCCAGTGTTCGCCACAAAACACAAAGTCACGTGTAACTTGCGCAAACATTGTCCGATCCTTACCAAACGTCATCAGATGGACACTTGACCCGGCCTGAACACGTACATATTGTCAAAGTGACACTCCCCCTTAGCGCCACCTGCTGGTGGTTGGAAACGGCACTTTCTTTCCACACCTCGCATATGATCAATCTCCTCCTACAAATTTAATGGTAACGGCATCACACTACGTCAGGTTATTCTTGAGCCATCGAGGAATAAAAGTTGGCGAACGTTCTTCCAACTTCTGAAGGGTGTGGCCCGTGGCGACACCTCAAACCTGGTGTTTACCACAAAACACAAAGTCACTTATAACTTGTGCAAACATTGTCCGATCCTGACCAAACGTCATAGGGTGGACACTTGACCTGGCATGAACACGTACATATGCTCATAGTGACACTCCCCCATAGCGCCACCTGCTGGTGGTCGGAAACGGCACTTTGTTTCCACACCTCGCATATAATGGAACACCTCCTACAAATTTAATGGTAATGGCCTCACTCTTGGCCAACGCTTGACATCGTAGGGCTCACCTCAACGCACAGCTTGGGCTCCAAAATCAGTCTCCTCGAGAGGAGTTGGACTCTCTTCCACTCTGGAGTTGCCCCCTGTGGGAGGCGCCAAGCAGGTGTGGGCATACTTATTGCCCCCCGGCTTGGCGCCTGTACATTAGGGATTACTCCGGTAGACGAGAGGATAGCCTCTATCCGCCTTTGGGCAGGGGGACGGGTCCTGACTGTTGTTTGTGCTTATGCACCGAACAACAAGTCAGAGTACCCACCCTTTTGGAGTCCTTGGATGGGGTGAGAGAGCGCTCCCATTGGGGACTCCCTTGTTGTGCTGGGGGACTTCAATGCCCATGTGTGTGACGACAGTGAGACCTGGAAGGGCGTATTTAGGAGGAACGTCCCCCCTGATCTGAACCCAAGCAGTCTTCTGTTGTTGGACTTCTGTGCTTGCCATGGATTGGAAACTTTTTTGCGCCACGGACCGTTATTATGTCAGACAATATTTTCACGGACCGGCCTTTAAGGTGTGGCGGATAAATACAACAAAATAAAATGATAAAACCGGACAAAAATGTTTTTATTTTCTTTATATGTGGTGGTGGGGATGTGCCCCCATTTGCAGGGAGCTGCCTTTCATGTTGAGATTTACTCACCAAAATTGAAGTTTAAGTTTAGTTTTTACTTTAATTTTTGCCTATCGCAGTGGCAATCTTTAGATTCTGTGACATTCAAGGAATAAATTGCCAAAAATAACTAAAGCTGGAGGTTTTTATTTCAAATACTGAACTCCACAAATGAAAATAAATTGTATAATCTAACAATTTAAATAAAATAATAACAAAATAAATAAATTACTCTAATTAGATGTAAGAAACCACTAAAGGTAACACTACGGCAACTATCTAAAATAATGAAACAGCAATAATTGGTGCAAAGCCTGCATGCCCTAACAGAACATCTAATTCTGCGTGGCTTCGTAAAAAATAACTCAGTGTGTACATGTATCAGTGATGCTCATTGAGCGGCTGTGAGTCACCAATAAAGCTAATAAAGATGTTTCTAAAATAAGTAGTCGGGAGGCTGATCTGGTACATTATTTTAATATTAATACTTGCGGTCCAAGTCACTGTTCACACAACTGCGTAAGCAGCATGCTGTAAATGCATGGCAGAGTCCACTGTCATAAAAAGTTTGAACTCCGCCAGGGCTGCATCTTGTCACCGATTCTGTTCATAACCTTTATGGACAGAATTTCTAGGCACAGCCTCTGTGTTAAGGGGGTCCATTTTGGTGACCTCAGGATTGGGTCTTCACTTTTTGCAGATGATGTGGTCCTGTTGGCTTCATCGGGCTGTGAAAATCACCAACTCCACATTCAGATGGAAAAGGGCGGAGCGCTCTCTGGGTCGGGGATGAGATCCTTCCCCAAGTGGAGGACTTCAAGTATCTCAGGAGGGATGAAGCAGCATGTCGACAGGCAGATCGATGCAGCTTCGGCAGTGATGCAGACTCTGCATCAGTGTGTCGTGGTGAAGAAGGAGCTGAGCCAAAAGGTGCAGCTCTGGATCCACGAGCTGTAGATAATGACCAAAAGAACAATATCGCCGATACAAGTGGCCAAAATGGGTTTCCTCCGCAGGGTGTCTGGGCTCTCCCTTAGAGTTAGGGTGAGAAGCTCAGTCATCCATGAGGGGCTCAGAGTGGAGCCGCCGCTCTTTCGCAAGGAGCCAGATGAGATGAGGATGAGGAGAAATTTCATTATATACACACACACACACACACATTCACACACACAAAATTATTTTTCAAACAAGACTATAACTATAAATTATAACGGTATCAAATAAAGGACACTTTTATTAAAGTGGAAAAGCACCGGTTTCGTAGAATTATTTTTACTTTTGAAAGTTGTCTAAGTCTGTTTTAGAGTTGTGTTCACAGAAGTTGAGGTGAGGTACACTTCTAATCTCTCTTTTGTTCAGTGGCCGGGTAGAGGGAAGTCTGGGCCTCCGTGCTAAGTGTGCTACCCGGTGGGCATCTACTAATGCACTGTTGGTGCAGAATGAAACTGACTGATATTACCCTAAGCCTAACATCACTTCTGTTGTCATTTACAAAATCCAGCTGTTTGAATCAGCATTAGATGGAGACAATACCAATACAGGGAGTCCTCGAGTTACGTCGAAGATCCGTTCCTGAGAATGCGTCGTAAGCGAATTTCGACGTAATTCGGAAAATACATTCATAGGGAAGGTAGTTACAAAGTTGTGCCACCAGATGTCGCCATAACACCACCGTACAATAAGAGTTTACTGTGGTGAATTGCCTTTTGCCTTTTTTTATTACAATCAGTACATCAGTACAAACAGTAATAAACAAAGATAGAACAATTACATAGCATTATTATATTATATTATATTATATTATATTATATTATTCTACCTGTATAATTAATAATTATAAGTCATGTTGTTAATGTGTTGTGTACACGTGGCATCTATTGCACTTCTGTCCATCCCTGGGAGTGTGATCCTTCACATGAGTCTCTCCTGGAGGTTTCTGTGTTTTTTTCCTCTGTTAAAAGGGGTTTTTTGGCAGTTTTTCCTCACCCTTTTTGAGGGTGTAGGTCAGAGGATGTCACACCCTGTACTCTTTGTCAAAGCACTATGAGGCAAATTGCAATTTGTGAATATGGGCTATACAAATGAAATTTGATTTACTGATTGATTGACCTACATCATAATAATAAAAGAGTGAGAACTGTTACACAGCACCTACATCAGACACTGATTTTGGTCTTCCAGCCAAAGCACTAATTAACTTTCGATCTCAACGATGAGACCACTGCGGTGCTTAGTAATCATAGTCATCTAATAGCAATAATCATAGTCAAATAATCACAGATTTCATCGGAGCAGATCCTTTCACATTTTCAATGATGCAATCTTTATCCTTGATGATTGTTGCGACAGTCGTACGGCTTAGGCCAAGTGATCGGCCAATGTTTGCCGCTGTTTCTCGATTTTCGGATCGCTTAACAATGTCAAATTTAACTTCCAATGTGATCGCTTTCCTTTTCCTCAAAGCAGCAGAGTCTGCCTTTCGCTTGGGAGCCATAATGAAGGGAGCAACAACCCAAAATGGCGTCCACTGTAGCAACACGTGACGACATTTACTTCCGCCAACAACTACTTCCCGTGTGAAGTCTGACGTATTTACGGGGCAAACAGCTTAAAGCGAAACAAGGAAGTTCACGGGATATTGTCGTAACTACGAAAACGACGTAATTCGCTACCGACGTAACTCGAGGACTCCCTGTACTGGACTGGTGCATCAATACTTGTTAAAGGAACGTGCCACCATTTTATGAATTGTACCCATTTTCCAAGTCCTCTGCAGTTTAACAAGTGATTAAAGGTGTTCTTGTGCAAGTGCAGGAAGTGCACACCTATGCTAGCTTATCTTAGCAGAATGAATGGATTATAACCGGTCCGTGCAGCCACAAGTTTAAGAAGTGGCAGTTGGCAAGAGTTTGGTCTAGACAAGTTGACTTTGAAGTATTGTGAGGAAGTTGTAGTCGCAGGATTTACAATAGTGTGATCATCACTGACTAACCATGTCGACATGCATTGTAAAGGGCTGTTATAATACGCCGAAACATCACTCTAGTATTATCTTTCACCGGATTCCAACCAAACCCAAGACAAAATTGAAACGATGGCTACCTGCTCTGAATGTTGACCTTACATGTTGAAACATTTTGCACAGAAGACTAACTGGATAAAGTGGACAATGTAACCCAAACCAATGTACGGCGTCTAAAGGACACAGCCATTCCATCCGTTTTGAAAGCACAGACAACACCCAGTCAATCATCATCACCCACAGCAGTAAGTGCTCTATTTTTGAAGATTGTTTGACATTAGGTCAGGCTGAGGTAGTGACACTGAATAGACTCGATTGGTTGAGCACAATCTGGCAAAGAAAAACATTGTCTTTGCTGTGCCTGTGAAATGAAATCTAGGAGGGTAGCTAGAGTTAACTGGATAGTTCTAGCTACCCTCTAGGTAGGTCAGGTAGTTGAATTAGCCTACATATTGGCAGAGAATGTGAAGCTTTATGTTGTGGTATAGGCATTGTTCAGCTAGCATTTGAATATTACCCTCAGCAAGGCTGACTCAATTTCCACAGTAACAACTGAAAACTGTTTGAGGCTGTAGAAAGCAGAGGATCAAGACAATAGGTCCACCATTGCCTATAGGCCAATGTGTAGGCTACTGTCCCTGCTTTGAAAATCACTTACTACTGACATATCCTCAACTCTAGTTCATTTCATAGTTTGCATTTCTAAGTTAAAAAATAATCATTTTCTGTATTGTGTATGCTTTCAGCATTCACACTAATAAATAAACAGGAAAACAATAGTGTGAATGCTGAAGGCCACCTGATCTCTGCCGAACAAGCTGAACAGATGAGCCGAAGAGAGTCGAGCGTCTGCCAAACTAGTACGAAAAGCACGAGTCCGACCCCACCGCATTTACAGGCTCCGCCACACAAACCCCGCCCCCCACTCAGCTCCACCAACCACTAACTCAAATGCTGATTGACACAGATGCAATCCAGTCCTAAAACTCTTCTGTGAGGTCATAGCAATATTATAATGACTCTACTTGTGGGTGGAGCCCGGTGCTTGTGCGCTCAATTTCACACTGATTGAGATGTATGAACAAACAAAGTGTGTGGAATCCGGCATCTGCACAGTTTGATAAATCTGAATTTTTTTGCCACGCGCCATTTTTCAGCTTCATGCGTACTATCGTTTTTAGTATGATTCCTATGCATGGTTTGATACATACTGTTGTCTGATTTATTGTTTGAGTATAGAACTTGCGATGTTTGCATGACCAATTTTCACACACAGATGCAACACAATCATTTTCAAATTAATCTGAGGGCTGGCATTTTGAAAACGTTCCACCTTGTGAACGCAAAACCGGTCAGTTTAATTTGAAAACGCAAAGTCTGTGTGTGTTGTTGTCTAGCGCATGCGGCTGCTCTCTGGTATGGGAGAGAGTAAAATGTGAGCGCTGCAAGTAATACAACCATTTTATTGCAGTACATTTACATTATATTCTGAACACTAGATTTAAAAAAAATCCAATATATATCGCAATGCAAGTTTTTTCCAAAATCGTGCAGCCTACTGTAGCCCTACTGTAGAGCCAACACTTCAAGGTTCAGAGGTCCATCAGAGATGCCGTAATTGGAAAAGATAAACTGGACATTCATAATACTAAACAATGAAGCTTTCAAAAAACACTGACCAACATGAACCACATGTGACCTTGTTTTCATAAAAAAGATAACCTTTTGTTGTACAGTTAAATACAGTAAATTACAGCATTTCTCAATTTCTGACATCACTTATGTTTGTATGAAGTCTGTAACTTCTAAATAAAGGCAATTTCATCATGTGTTAGTCATCATGGCACACTAGACACTAGAAAACAATGTCCAAACAGACTAAGGTAGTTTCACATAATAGAAACACTTATTTTCTTGGCCCGAATTATCCTGATATTAGCAGCAGGGATCAAATGTCTTCTCTGGATTTAAAATATGCACAGTACAAGCAAAAGAACATGGCCTCTTGATTGGTAAGGCAGTAGTAAAGTCATACAACTTGCACATAAACTGGCTCTCTAACGAGGAGGGTTCCAAACTTGTTCCCTCACGCTCCCCGCACTGACTAATAGGTGAGTAGGGGGAGGGTGAAGTGACCTATTAAGGAGAGCCCCATGCACTCACACGCAGATGAGTGTATGCATAGACTCATGCAACTGTTTGTATTATAATCGCAGTAAATTTATTGCATCTTTGACCTCTTGAAATCCCACTTAAGAACCTGATGGATATTTTCTTTGCATAATATAGAGCGGCTACATTCAGTAACTCAGCGTAGCAGGAAATATCCTTGATTACATAGAATATGGGCTATACAAATAAAATTTGATTCATTGATTCATTGATTGATTCTTACACTGAAGGCAATATAGTGCAGGTTCGGAACTGCCCAGAAAATCGCCACTTTTGATATCTTTTGATTTTTATGCGTGTTGTAACTACACAAATTCCACTTTATAAAAAAAAAAAAAAAAAAAAAAAAAAGATATATTTAGCACTTGTGCAGCCTGGTTAGAATCCATGCATTATGCTGAGATAAGCCAGCAAAGGTACCGTCAGAACCAGACATTGCCTGGGCCCTGTTTCAGAAAGGAGGGTTAACAAACTCTGAGTTAAAATCTAGACTCAGGGTTGACCAACCCTGAGCTGTCCAACTCAGAGTTTTCGGTTTCAGAACAGGTGATAAGAGTTAGGTAAATCAACTCGGAGTTGCTTTGACTCTGAGTTAAGCTCGCGCACGCGGAGGTGAAAAGCCCTCATGAATGGAACAAAGATAACGTGATTCACCATGACAACACGTGGAAAACAAACCCTGCACGTCCTACTTCTTCCGGGTGGAGTTGGACGTTCTTATGCACTGCTACACCGAATACGAACACATATTCAAAAAAAGAGCAGCAACAGTCTCTGCTCAGCAGCTGTAAAGGATCGTGAGGTGGTATGGCAGAAGATT
>JAFBJQ010006524.1:0-31216 GCA_016785345.1 Trinectes maculatus | reverse complement strand
TCTAATAAATGTTTGTGCTTCAGTTTGTGTTGCAAGTTGCAAAAAGACTAAATGCGATACAAAGCATGTGCTGATGTGAGGGCTGAGAATGTTGTTGAGATAAATGATTGACGGTGCTGAAAACGGTAACGTTCATATAAATATTCATGTTGAAATGATAAAACGTCTAATCGGGGTCTGATGATTTTCTCCTGACGGAGATTCCAGCGCAGTATTTGTGCTTCCATATCAATCGTATCTTCCAAAAAAAGCACACATCATGTGTGCCACGCCTTTCTGTCCACACACAGGCTCAGACAAAGAGGACAAACTCAGGGTTAGTTGGATAAAACCTGCCAGCGAGCAGGTTATGTTTACAGAGTATGTTGCCGCGGTAACTGACTCAGAGTCCAGCTGAACCGGCTTCGTGAAACCGAAAACCCAGAGTTTCCGCTGACGCTGAGTCAACTAACTCAGAGTTTTCACTAAACCTGCTTCCTGAAACAGGGCCCTGGACTTACACAGGAACCCTTTTAACAACTTGTCTACTGCAGAGGAGTTGAAAAATTAATAAAATGGTGTGTTCCTTTAAGCCTATTTTATCCAAAAGAAATAACAATTGTTAAAGCTTGTTGCATGTTTAATACTGAAGTAGTACACACACACACACACACACACACACACAGTCTGCCCTTTACCTGTTCATAATTAAAAGTGTCCAGCATACCCAGAATGAGACTTTGGATCTCCGCAAGCTGTCCCTTCCCATATACTGGGTCCTGACAGAGACACATACAGACGGGATCACATGTTATGTTATGGCTACACAATACACATATACATCAAATCATGTCCGATCAACTTAATTTACCACAAGTGGACTCCAATCAAACTGCGCAAATATCTGCACCATGATGAGTGGAAACAGGGTTCACCTGAGAATACTGTACATGTTGTATTTTTGCTTTTGATTTTTAGTAAATTTGCAAAGATTTCTCTTTTCACTCTGTCATTAAGGAGTATATGTATGTAGAATTTTGAGGTAAAAAAATTAATGTTATCAATTTGAAATGAGGCTGTAACAACAAAATGTTGAAAAAGTGGTGCTGTGAATAATTTCCAGCACTATGCACTATACAGAGAGAGCACAAAACAGAACAAGTGTATTTATGGTTGATTAAGATGCTTTCACCGAGGACCACTGTAACCAGTTTACATGTGCTGCCTGTAACCTGCTAAAGAGCTTCCAGTGTGTACAGTCAGCATGTCTCTATGAAGCAGAGCTGAAGACAATACTATTCCAGAGAAAATCTGAGTGTGTAAGATGACCATAGTGTACACAAACAGGTACTGTGCCCACCCGCAGTATTCGTTGGATGATGGCAGGCAAAGGAATGAAACTGCTCATACAGTTGAGAACCTTCATTGTCAGCTCCTTCAGAACTGAGACAAACCCAAACAAAACACAGAGAACACAATGAAGAGGTTTACTCTGTCTGTGTTGTCCAACACAGAATAGCAACAACACTTATAATTTGACACACACAATAGCGGAGGTTCAGATCAAGAGCAGCAAAGTGGAAAATGTGTATGTGTTTACCCTCAGAGGTATGTTTAGCATGTGTCCCCTTCACTAGTTTCTGGGAAGCCATCATGGTCTCCAGAAGTGGAAACCACAGAACCTAAGACAGGAAAAGAGAAAAATCTGATAAATCAGACTCAGAATTTACTTAATTGCCAAGTAAGTTCACATGTACATGAAATATGACTTGGTATAGTGGTGTGAAGAATAGTGCCAAAAAAAATGAGATAAGAGATAAAAAACAAAATGAGGGAAACATATTAAGAAGGAACATGAATGAATTAAATTAATACATTTGTTTTGTTAAAAAATGAATTCCAAATTTATGGACACATATACAGGCTACACAGGCACATAACGCTACAGATAAAAATGTGCGCTACCTCTCTTTGTTGCTGATAGAGGTTGTGCGAGTTTCGGTGACACAGGGTAATGTTGTCATTCAGTGAATTCTTTACTCTCATCAGTGTTAAATCACTGTCACTCTCCTCTTTATCCTGATGGCCCACTTCATCTTCAGCTTCTGTGTCATTTTCTGTTGTGAGAAGACTCAGGTTATTCCGGAGTATCTGCAGAGACAGTGACATAAAAGACAGATACATAAAACACATAAAACATTTTTTTTACATCTGGAAATGATGCACACATATACATTACTAGTAGTGTACATATTTAGTAGTAGTCCATAGTAAGCTAAGTAATCTGTTCAGGTATGTACTGTATAAATGTATGTGTAAATACCTCTAACAAGACAGAAAAGGCTCCATGAACATCTCCTTTCTTCTCCAGCAGATAGGCTGTAGCCTCACTGTGGTGGTGCTTCTCTGTTAACTAGACATAGAGACACAAGAGCCCATATTCAAACTTATTTGTAAAAGTGGTGCAGTTTCACCAGATGGCAGATAATAAAATTATTCCTGCCGGTATTAAAATCAAAGTATAATGTTGTGCACTGAATAAGGTTGTTTTCATTCCCTTCACATAATGACATGCCATATCAATGTCAATACATAAATGCAGCATTTTTGTGATTAATGCACATTATACTGAGTGTATTCTCCCAATTTAAGGACGTATGTATCTGATACAAACGTGTTCTTTTTAAAACTAAGGCTTTCCTGCAATGTTTAGATTTTTTTCAAGAACTGTGAAAATCAAACAATGTATGGAATATTCACTGTACAGTATACTCTCCTGTCCTGTACAATGTTAGTGATGTACTGTGGGATTTAAATGAGACTTGGACACCAGTTATTATTGACAGAAAGTTAAGATTCGTGGCATCAACAGAATCTAAGAAAAAACATGTTAGGTATTTTGTTTTTCATTTTCGGGAATTATGCTCTTTTTTTCTGATCTCACATTATATAATGATACTGTTCTCCTGTCTTACAACATGAATAAATAGAAAACATTGAAAATAACAAAGTATAGCAGAGAGTACTTGGATAGCCTCTTCTAGTCTGTAGTACTGCGAGGTTTGGAGAAAGCTCAAAAGCTGCTGAGGTGCAAAGCAGCATAGTAACTCCAGCAGAAGCTCGTGGAGGTGACTTTCCAGAGCCAGGTCAATCCCTGATTGATGCCCCTCCCTGATAGACAGAGCAGGAAGAAAGAAAGAAAGAAAAGGAGGCAATAAACAGGTATTGATAAATGCAAATTCAGAAGAGATACAGGAGTGGAGTAGCAGAGTTATTGCTGATGAACACTGTACCGTGGCTCCAGGAGGCAGCTGAGAAACTTGAAAAGTAGCTCATCATCCTAGAAATATAGATAGAGAAGAGGAGGTGATAGTGATAAAGGAGAGAGAAAGAGAGATATTATACATTCACCAGTCTTAATAGTTAATTGTGCCTGTTGTGGCCTACAGTTGTGGGTGTGCAACTTCTCCTGCAGAGATATTATGTTGTGCATCAGCAGATTCAAGAACATTATTGTCATAGCATCATCTCCTTTGTCTTCCTTACATTGATGCAGAGACTGCACCAAACCACCAGGTGTTGCCTGTAGCCGGACTCATCACTGTTAGTGATGCATCTAACCACTGTTGTGTTGTCCGCAAACACTACAATATGACAGCCTGTGTGTTTTGCTGAGCAGTCAGATGTGAGCAGGGTGAACAGAAGAGGGCTCAGCACACACCGGCGGGTAGAGTGAGGGAGGGAGTCAGTGCTGAGCATGATGGGAGACAAGTAGACGTTGTGGATCAACACAAACAGCGGCCTATTCAACAAGAAGTCCAGGACTATTTCCTGTCAGGATGTGGCAATATCCTGGGCTACACGCAGTGCGGATGTTTCTGTACACTAAGTTGGCCACCTAGTTATGACATTCCATGTACACTGTTCCTGCCAGCGTACATATGGCATCAATATTGAACAATTGTTAGAACTTCCACAAAATCCCCTTTTATCAGACCATAGCTTATTAAACTTTGAGGTTCTATTATTGGAATACAGCCCAACCAAAATCTCTCCCTCGAGATGCCTGACTGACAGTGCTGTGGGTAAATTTAAGGAAATTATTCCATTAACTTTGAAGTCACTACCACAGCCTAATGAAGCAGAGTCTATGTACCGGTATATATGATGAAAAACCTTGAATATATGGAATGAATCCTGAATATATGGACTCAAAGTTTGAATATAGGGATTCAAAGTTTCGGCATAATCTCATTATGCATTTGTCTGTCTGTCCGCAGACCGCTGTGTGAGTAACATGCCCAAAGCTTTGTTGGCAATCATCAGATACTTTCAATACTAAACTACACATTCAGCCTGCATTGGTCTATAAATGTGGGTGATTCTTATTGTATCTAAACAATACATAAAGAGTTTCTCTTTCAGTTCACGGAATCCCTGTAGCTGCAGCAGCTTCTTCAGTGCCGGAGAAGTGCCGCATCAGGGCGCAGTGCAATTACACCTGGCCATTCACTGTGTTTTACCTGCATTAAATCAACTGAAAACATATCAAGCTAACCACACAGACCTACATACAGACATCTACACATAGCAGAGTGTTCTGTTAATAGTTCTTCTTTTTTATGAAGGAGGTGCCCTGTTTCCAGGGCGCATCATAGCTGCACTAAGATATAGAATATGATATATATTTTTTATATGCACAATAAGCAATGTTCCCTTTAAGCTGCGCGCTTGCGCAATCGCGCACTGCTTGCACATTCTCAGCGCACAAGAAAATCTATGCCGCGCATAAAATAAAATTCAACATAAACGTATTAATTAATATCTAATATTAGACCTAATCTAATCTAATTAATTAGACCAATAATATTGTTTTCTGCACCATTTTGCAACGTAACTCAGTGAGTGACAGGTGTCCACCCAATGATACGATACAGTTCACTTACGCTAGGCAGCCAATCACAGCCTTGACAGTGCTTGTCTATCTGCCCTGCCCATACGTGCCGTGCAGGCTAGCTAGCTAACAACAACCCTTACCATGGCGAAACAAACGGCAGCAACACATCCACTCACCAAGCTAAAGTAAAAAAGAAATGTGGTTCTTTTAAGATGGAATAGCTGTCGGAGAATGTGCAAATAGAAGAACAAGCGGTGAAACTGGGTCCGATTTTTTCTTTTCTTTTTTTCCTCACATATAACATACTACACATCTCATGAACAAGATTGTTGTCTTTTTCATTTTAAGTGGGCAAAATCACTTATAGTAAAAGTAAACTAATGAAAATTGCTGCTGTAATTTGATTCTTTTAATAAGCCATGTAACTTGCTATGATCCAAGGTTTTGAACAGGTGTAATACTGGTGTGTGGCCACAGTGTGCGCATCTGATGTTGCTCACAGTGGACCTCGGTGTGCTCAGGGAGCTTGTGTGTTTGCGCAGACACATGAACAATTAGAGGGAACATTGACTATAAGAGCCCTCATCTAGTTTTAAATAAAGCCTAGCTATTCCGACATCTTGTGTCTTGGGCCGTTTCTTGTTTACGGGTGGAGATTGCACACAGGGGCTGTTTTGGGGCACTCCTGAGATGTAGAAAGCATGCTGAGGCTGGCCTGATAAACAGATGCCTAGCCTGTTGTAGTAGTTTGGCATTCGCCAGTGTGTTAATGATGTCCTCATTGTTTAATATCCGTGCTACGACATTTCGAGCGGATTGACTCATTGTCATTCACTTTTTGCTGCAGTACCCACATGTTACACTGACGTCAGTCAAGTTTCACTCCATATATTCAAACTTTCATTCAGCAGTATATTCAGGATTCATTCCATATATTAAAGGTTTCATTCAATATATCCAGGATTCATTCCATATATTCAAACTTTCAATCCATAGATTCAAACTTTCAATCCATAGATTCAGGATTCATTCTATATATTCAGAGTTTCATTCCATATATTCAAGGTTTTATTTCCTGAACGGCATGCCATAATACACATAATTCAGACACACACACACACACACACACACTTTTCTTTATTTCAAGGTAATCTTACCTTAAGCTCAGAGACAATTTGTTGAACCTCTTCAGTGAAGTGAAACACCACTATGTCAGCTAACTTGCTGGGGTCGAGGAATACCAGCTCCTGTGTATGATTGAGGGCTCATATGTTAATGCAAATGCAAACAATATCACTTTAAGACACAGCCAGTGTTCTCTTGTTGAAAATGCATGCACTGATCATCATAAAATTTCTTGGCTCAAATATAAAATGTCCTGTCCCTTTCCAGCCACGTTGTTCAGCATCAGCTGACAGCTCAGCGTACTTAAGGCTCTTTCGTTCATAGGCCTTCTCAACAGCATCCTCCCAGGGCATGGTCAGCTTTATGATGTAGACCTTGTGCAGTGACGTGGACCAGAGCACAAGGTCAGGTCTGACGCTGGTATTGGCAATCTCTGGTGGAAAGCAGAGCCTTTGATTCAGGTCTGCCACTAACTTCTAGTCTTGTACTCCTCCCAGCTGACCAAAGTCAAATGTTGTACTGGCCTTGGTCTTGGTTGGCTTGGCACCTTCACGGACAACGTCTCTTGCAGCTACAGGATGGGATGATGGAAGAAAGGCATTGATGGATGTCCATCTAGTCTCCAGCAAAGCTGCAAGACACTTCAGCACTTGGTTGTGCCGCCAGGTGTACTGGCTTTGTGTCAGGCTTGTTTTGCACCCAACCAGGATATGTTTGAGGTTTGCTGAAGATGGACAAGTGGGCACGTTGAGTCTTCTGCATACCATTGTTTCAGGTTACTGGGAGATGGTGGGATGTCATACGTTGCTCGCAAGATGAAGCTAAGGTGAAATGCTTCCATGATCTGGTCCACTTGATCCTTTGTGATTGGCATCGTACCAGCGTCCTAGGCTTTTCACTTGCTTCTCCGACAATGTTGGGTTCCATTCTGGTGTAAAAACGCTGCTCCTATAGCTTGCCCTTGATATGCTCCTGGATTTGCTTGGCTTTATCTTAATCCTGGCCCACTTGTTGTGAGTGTCATCATGTCATCCATGTATGCTGTGATGGGAGGGAGATGTAGACCAGTTTTGAGCTGCTGACCTCCTAACGGCCTCGCCCACCCCCCCGACAATCCAGTCGCCTTCAATCAATAAATCAGCTAACCGGCCAGTGATAGAGAGGGATGATTCTGATTGGATAACATGTTTCCAGGACAGTTACCGTTTCATTTCTGATGTGAACTTGACAGTAAACATAAATTCTCTCATTACAACATAAATGAGAGAATTGTGTAACTGTATTAAATTAAATGGAGTGAAATAAAAATATTCTTTTTTATTTAATACTCCTATTTTCTGGTCCAGACTTTCATTTTTAGTACTTTTAAGGCCTTCCCTGAAGGCGTAGAAGGCCCTGACGGTTCCCCACTGAGCTGGATGTCCTGGAAGTAGGAGTGGTGATAGCCTGTAGCATGCTGAAGAGGTCTAACGCAGTACACAAGAGGCTATGAGGAACAGCACCAAAGGCGTTGGCGAGATCCAAAAACATGACATGGAGATGTCTTTGCTCCTTTTTAGCGAGGGGAGAGAGAGTTCCAGAGGGTGGGTGTGGCAAGACTGACGGTCCCCAAAGGTGTGGAGTTGGGAGCGAGGAATGGAGAGCAGGCCAGAGTCAGTGGAGTGCAGAGTCCAGGATGAGGTATGGAGATGGAGGCGGTCAGACAGGTACTGGGGGGACAGGCCATGGGGGGACTTCTAGGTGAGGAGTAGGTTTTTTTTATTTTATATGGATCTTGAACAGGAGCCAATGGAGGTGAAAGAGGGTGGGCGTGATGTGCTGCCAGAGTTTTTCTGCCACAGAATTGGAGAGTGATGATCGGAGTCGGGCAATGTTTTTCAGGTGAAAGAAGGCAGATTTGGTGATGGATTTGATATGGGACTGGAATAAGAGGGTGCAGTTGAGGAGCACTCCCAGGTTGCGGACCTCTGGGGATGGAGAGATGGTAGAACCATCAATTGTCAGGAGAAAATCGCCAACCTTCCAGAGCAGGGTTTTGGGGGCCACCACCATGAGCTCTGTTTTATTGCTATTTAGTTTGAGTAGGTTCGATGATGTCCTGGTTTTTATTTCAAGGAAGCAGTTGACCAGGGGGGAGGTGGGCAGAGGGTTTTGTGCTAATGTAAAGCTAAGTGTTGTCTGCACATGAATGAAAGTTGAGACTATAGCGGAGGATGATTTCACCTAACAGGAGCATGTAGATATTGAACAGAAGGGGGCCAAACACTGAACCTTGGGGGACAGTGGTGGAAGGAGAGGAACAGCCAGCTTGGGTGACAAATTGTTCCCGGCCAGAGAGGTATGATAGGAAAAATGAAAGGGAGCGGAGTCAGTGAGGCCAAGGTAATCAGGACAGGTGAGGAGAATAGGATGGGAGATGGTGTCAAAGGCTGCCGAAAGATCAATAAGGATCAGGATGCTGATGCAATCTGAGTCGGCGGTGATGAGGAGGTCATTGGTGTTTTTGACGGGGCAGTTTCAGTGCTGTGGTGTATTCGGTAGCCAGACTGAAGGGGTTCATAGAGCTCATAGATGTGTTGGTGGAGTTGGTTGGCAACAGCCCTCTCAAGGATTTTGCTGAGGAAGGGAAGGTTGGAGACTGTCCGATAGTTATTTAGTTCCTCTGGGTCCAAACTGGGTTTTTTGAAAATTGGAGTGACAGAGGCAGTTTTGAAGCTGGTTGGATAAATGCCAGATGAAATGGAGGAGTTCAGTATGTCAACCATGAATGGGGAAATGGTAGCCAGGGCTGCCTTGACCAGAGCTGTGGGCATGGGTTCCAGTCAGCAGGTGGAGGTCTTGGTCTTGGCAATGAGCTTGGCGATCTGGATGGCGTCCATGGGGGAGAAGGCGGTGAGGTGGGTGCAGTGAGGGGTGTGGCAGAAGCAGTGACACAGCGGGCCTGGGCTTTGTGTGATGCAGGGGGACGAAGTGGTATCAGTCTTAGAGGTTGGCATCGTATCAGTGTCCTAAGCTCTTCACTGGCTTCTCTGACACTGTTGGTATGGGTTCCTCTCCGATGTAAAAACGCTGCTCCGACAGCTTGCCCTAAACCACTGATATGCTCCTGGATTTGCTCTGCTTTATTTGATAGATGATAATGGATAGGACTGACCCTGAATGGCTAACTCAGTTGTTCCCAAACTTTCTCTACTGGGCCCCTTTTGGTTGATAAGACACCCCCACCCCCCTAACCCCCTAACCCACCACACACACACACACACACACACACATACACACACAAAAACTTAACTTAAAACTTACACCTATACTTATTTTGTTTTCAGACTCCATTGCACTTTTCACACATTGTAGTAAATACAAACCTCATAAACTATAATACAAACCTCAAAGTACCTGAGGGGGGAAAAAAACAACAAAAACCTAAAGCACCCCCCATCACCACCTTTGCAATGCAGTACATTATCATCATCAGGCTGTGAAATACCTCTGTATCCCACTGGATCAACTGAGAGAAATACTGTATATTATCCTGTGTTGCTGCCAGAACATGAAAAAGAAACTTGTACAGGGGGTCCTCGAGTTATGTCGGTTGCGAATTACGTCGTTTTCATGGTTACGACACATCTCCCGTGAACTTCCTTGTTTCGGCTTAAGCGGTTTGCCCCGTAAACACGTACAGACTTCACACGGGAACAAGTTGGTGCCGGCTCTCTCTGTCTCTCAGCGCGGCTTTTTTTTTTCTCCAGCACCTCCACAGCTGTGTTTACTTATGTGAAATGGGGGGAATAGGGGGGTGGGAGGGGCGCAGCGGCAGCCGGTAAGGAGATGAACACGGACACAGATGCGTTCGGGATCGTGGCGATACCGTAGGTTTATTCACAACACAGGGTCTACACGGTTGATAACAGAAATCTAAAGGAAATTCTCATTACACTCGTCATCTCAACCCCTACGGTGTGTCAAGAGGGACAAAAAAGGCAATTCACCATAATAAACTCTTATTGTAGGGTGGTGTTATAGTGACATCTGGTGGCACAATGTATGCACAATTGCACAATGAATGTATGGTCCTATTTACGTCGAAATTCGGTTTCGACACATTCTCAGGAACGGATCTCCGACGTAACTCACGGACCCCCTGTATATTTACTTGTATAATTTGTATATGTCTATCTGTATTGAACTGACCTGAATATGTTGCAGTACTTTATCCTTGACAGTTTGTTTCTCCTCAGAGCTGTAGCCAGGAATGGACAACAGATTGTGGATGTAGCTGAAGATCTCCCCCTGCCGCAACCACCCCAAATGCACATCAAATGCTTTATTTCAATTAAATTACATTACAATTGTCTATTGTAGTCAAATATTTATGCTCTGCAAGGCAATCTGATCCAGATCATGAAGGAATTATAAAAAAAACCTCCTGATCCTGCTGAGATGGAACAAAACAATTTCTAACATTTTGTTTTGATGAGTATACCAATCATAATCCACTTTTAAAAGTCTCATGCAAATGCACACACTTCTAACACAGTTTATAAAAATACATGTTAGTTTCATAAATATGTTACCTTTCTTAAGGGGTCTCTCAGGTAACAGTCAATGATCCTGTCATAGAGCTGTTTCTTCTCATACAGAAATTCACAAATCTGATAGCTAGGTAGCATGAGAGGAGACACAGAAATGGAACTGAGTTGACAAAGAGTAATGACAACAATAAAAATGAAAAAATAAAATAAGCTACCAGAAGATGACAGTCATGGGAGCGTTATTGTTATATCTCATGTCTGCCCTGTCCCTGGTCTATCACGAGTAGTTCAGCTAACCCAGTCTTAACAATTTATGGACGATGGGAAGAATCAGTAAAAAGCAAAAATCTGTAGTGAGATAACAGAAAATAAGCAGTCTCAGAGCCAAATATGATCAGCACACTGATGGTCCTGACTCTATTCAAGCCCAGAGGGGAGTGTGATCTAATCAGGGAAGAAATTGATACTTTAAGAAAGAAACTGAAATTGATACTCTTCCAGACCTTTGCTTTTTTTTTTTTCTAACTGGACCTTAAATTTTAGTTGAATACCCCTACTTTATATTAACTATGGGTTAATGACTGTATGTCTTTACTGGTTTCACGCTGTAAAACACTTGTGGAAAGGTTTTCTTTAACAGGCATATTTACTGTGTGAGTGTGAATCAAGCCTCTGGATGCAGGAAATGTGTGAACCACATTACAATACTTGGACCATGATTATGAGCTCATTACTATTATGTTAGTTTACACTGATTGGTACATATACATATGAGATGCTAAAATTATTTAATACTTTAATAATATTTCAATTATTCAATGGAAGTGACTAGTGGTCATCTACTTACAACTTGGCCTTCTCTGCCAAAGCCAATAGCCTTCCTTCATTAAAATGAACCACACCCCCAACCTGAAGCAGCTCGAGCAGAACCTGCAGGCCAGACACAATCAAGACTTAATTTATATGATTAAATCATGTCCCCATCTGTGGTTCATCTTTGTATTTTTGCACTAGGTTTCAAATGTCTTAGCTAACATTTCTAATTGACTGAAGCACTCTTGACCAACCTGCTGCCTCTCCGTGTGCCGGGAGTCATCATCATGGCAACAAAGGAACTCCAGAACCTAGAAGAGACAACAATAATAAGGATGTATTTGAACAGGGTTTAAAGTTAAATGTTCTGTTCAGACATCAATTATCGATTTCTTATTCTCGAGGGTCCTGGGGAAGGGCTGGAGCCAATTCCAGCTCACTTTGCGTGAGAGGCAGCCTCAGCCAATCACGCGGCCGACATACACAGATAAAAAAACAGTCAACTAAGTTCAGCTCAAATTTGTACAGCCCACATACAAATAACAACTTCCCCCATAGGTCTTAATAATCTGTAAGTACAAAATCCTCTGACCCTTTGGGTGAGAAACTACTAACTAATGAAGAAAAATGTGGGGAGAGTACCAGAAGATCCCTCTCCAAGAATGGACAGAAGTACATTTGATGCCATCAGTACAGAACACGTCAACAAAATAACAGTGTTTGGAAAGAGAGAGCGAGAGAGAGAGAGAAAGAGAGGTGGTCTCAGTATGGTTCGTATTAAAGAGTCATCAATCTGAGTTCGTTTAGAGAGCTGAAAGGGCCCAAGGGCCTGATTTACTAAAGGTTTGCCCGTGCAAAAACGAGTGCAAACTGGATTTCGAGCGCAAATGCTGGTCTACTAACCGGATTGCGGCTGCTATTTTGCTGTCACACAGCCAAAATAGCATGCCTAATCCATTTTGCATGTTTGCCTTAATGAATATGCAACTGTGGGCTTCTCCGCAGAACACCCCCCCCCCCCGAACCCCCCCCCCCCCCCCGCCCCCCACACAGAGAGCACATTTGAGTAAGTGAATACCTACATATTTTTTGCTTTGTAAAAACCATTCCTCACATTAATGACAAATATGTGATACCAGTTAAATTCTACGTTAAGGTGCATAGCCCCTACACCCCTTCCTCATGATGCCTGTACTCAACACGACCACTCCAGCAAAACAACGCTAAAACGTGGCCCACATTAGAACACGGACCATTGTGGAGCGCTCATTTGGTGTGCTAAAAAGCAGTCTCCTTTGTTTGGACTGCACTGGTGGAGCCCTTCTCTATTGTCCAGAGAAGGTGGCCAAGATCACAATTGTCTGTTGCATGCTGCATAACATTGCAAAATGCCAAGGATTGCTATGGGATTGCAGACACAGGCCAATCTAATTCAAAGCCACGTTTCATAAACCATTTGAGGTGTGCATTTGTTTTATTTTCCACACAATTAAACAAAGAGTAAAACACCTTGATCAAACTATATACAATACAGTATAATGTGACAAGACAAGACAAGACAAGACAAGATATTCCTTTATTCGTCCCACAGTGGGGAAATTTCACCAGCAGCCACAGGAATGGCAAGAGGAAATTAACATTACAAAGATAATAATAGAGAGATAATAAAGAATATATATATATAAAGAATATATTATACAAGTATAATAGTATACATCTATCTGTCTACCTATATACACATATATACCCTGTATACACATGCAATAACCATACATATGTACAAACAATACAAAAAATAATACAATCGTACAACACTAGCAGTTGTAGCGGCACTGTTTTGAGAAAAAAAACAACCAAAAACAGATTATGTTATATAAAGATCAAATCGTAAGAATAACACTAAAACAATGCTGCTTCATTATGTGTTTGCACAAAATAAATGTAACCAAATAAAACATTATAAATGACAAAAACCATATTTTATGTGCACAACAACTTTTGTATCATCATACGGAAAAACATCTTGTGATAAACGCACACACTCCTGCGCCACTGTTGGAAAATAAAATCCTCTGGGAAATTAAGAAGCAAAAATACTTTTGTAAATAATGCCATTTCTCTGCAAATGTTGTATTTCCTTTTTTATTTCAATTTCTGAGTTTAATTTTCCTCTGCACTTTGTTTAAATACTCTAGCAAATGTTTCAATTCAAACACAGTTTAATGTATATTTAATGTGTGTTTGCCTACTGCTACTAGATACTTGAATTTCCCTCAGATTAAATAAAGTATCTATCTATCTCTGTCTATCTGTATGCGTTTTTAGTGTATATTCAACTAAACGTTAATACAAGAAGTTAATATAATTCATTATTAATAATATTAATTAAATGTACGTGCAGTTTCTGGCTCAAGGGTGTCATACAGGGGGGGAAATAAGTATTTGATACACCACCGGTTTTCACACTTACAAAGAATGGAGAGGTCTGTAATTTTCATCGTAGGTACGCTTCAACTGTGAGAGACAAAATCTAAAAAAGAAAATGCAGAAAAATCACACTGTATGCTTTTTAAATAATTAATTTACATTTTATTGCAGGAAATAGGTATTTGATACAATAGAATATATATATATATATATATATATATATATATATATATATATATATATATAAATTTTGTTTACAATTACAGAGGTCAAACTTTTCCTGTAGTTCTTGACCAGGTTTGCACACACTGCAGCAGGAATTGGCCCACTCCTCCACACAGATCTTCTCCAGATCTTTCAGGTTTCGAGGCACAGAGTTTCAGCTCCCTCCAAAGATTTTCAATTAGGTTCAGGTCTAGAGATTGTCAAGGGCACTCCAGGACCTTTAAATGCTTCTTACGGAGCCACTCTTTAGTTGCCCTGGCTGTGTTTCATGTCATTGTCATGCTGGAGAACCCAGCCATGACCCATCTTCAATGCTCTTACTGAGGGAAGGAGGTTGTTGCCCAAAATCTCGCGATACATGGCCCCATCCATCCTCTCCTCAATACAGTGCAGTCGTCCCCGTTGCAGAAAAGCACCCCCAGAGAATGAAGTTTCCACCCCCATGTTTCACAGTTGGGATTGTACTCATCCTTCTTTTTCCTCCAAACATGGCGAGTGGAGTTTATACCAAAAAGTTCTATTTTGGTCTCACTTGACCACATGACCTTCTCCCATGCCTCATTGGCAAACTTCAGACAGGCCTGGACATGTGCTAGCTCCATGACAGCGTAGTGTGGGAAGTGTGGGATTAGTCCCAGCCTAGTCAGCAAGCATGAACTGATGAAGCCTCTTAGATAAGAGGTGAAACGTCTTCGAAAAGGCAAAAACCAAAAATCCAGTTGCATTCGATTCAATCTCTTTGAGATAACTATGACCTGGATGAATGAGAATATTCACAGGCTTGTTGCTTGCCTATTTCTACTTCTCCATCTCCATGACAGGCTTGTGCAGGTCTACAATTTTGTCCTTGATGTCCTTAGACCGCTCTTGGTCTTGCCAATGGTGGAGATGTTGGAGTCTGATTGACTGAGTGTGTGGACAGGTGTCTTTTACACAGGTAAAAAGTTCTAAATGGTTTAATTAATAGAGGTAATGAGTGGAGGATAGGAGCTTCTTAAAGATGAACTAACAGGTTTGTGAGAACCAGAAAAACTGCTGTGGGAGATTCCAGCGGAGGCAGCCACAGTGCACTGGACTGATCCAGATGAAGGGAGGGTGGCATTGCTGGAAAGGCCATAAATCTCTATTATTGTTTCTTATGTCATTACAAACGTAATGAGGCGAGCAGGAAAGACTCATCCTCTGGCCGTTCGTTGTGGCGATGCCTCCTCTGTGTTACAACTGCAATCATGTTTGCATAGAGTTGTGCCAGTTAAAACATGCCTTTCAGACACGCACAATAAAGACGCAAAATTTGCGCAGCCAAACAGTTTCCGGGTTTAGTACCGGTAAACCACATTGCATGCGCTATCTTAATCTGTTTGCAACTACTGTTAGCTAAAAAAACACTTCGCCTTTTTGCACTGTATTGCAGCCTCCGTGGACGATCAACTGTTGTGGCAGCTGATCGTGGAACATGCTCCGGAGCTGCTTATGTTTTGTTATGTTATGTTATGTTATGAATCTACTTGTATATTTACTACTATAAAACTGAATTTTCTATTAATACAACGTGGGTACATAGTATGCCCTTCACACGTTACGTTTTGGATACGTTTTGAACAGCACGAGATAACGTAAGCTTAATGTCAGGCAATTTTGCATTTCCAGATGAGTAGATTAAACTATTTTCAGAAGAAAGGAAGTGGAAGAGAGTCAGGTAACGTTAGATAAGAGAGAGGCTCAATGTTCTTTATTTACTGTGACGTTGTTCTCTCAGGTAAATAGAAATGATAGTGATGTGTACCGTGTAATATTTAAATATTCCTAACTTTACCTACGTGATATTGGTGATGTGAAAAAATTTAACACTTCCCAATATTATATTAGATAAGTGCACAGGCAGAAGTAGTGCAGGAGGTGAGGAGGAGAGGTAAAGAAGAATGTTGAGCTGTTTTTTTGCTGCTCCACATGTGCATGCTTTGCCTGTTTATATTGAAAAACATGTTCTGTACTATGTGTGTAATGTAGAGAGTTAATTTCCCCATTTGTGTGGGACGATTAAAGGTGTTTGTTGTTCTTCTTCTTTTGTTATTTAGTTTTGCACCCTCCGCCTGACCAAGACCTCACCACGCTCCTGGGCCACTCCCCCTCAGACCATGCCTCCCCCCTTTTGGGGGGAGGACCCACCTCCCCTACGGTTTAAAAATATTGTACACATGACAATTATTTTTGTGTTCATATGTATCTGAATAACACTATTTTCCGTATGTGCGCTAAAATTTCGTCAGAAATAGTAGGACTTGTGACATGTAATAAACAATGACATAATATCTGTTCATAGTGGAAGCCTTGGCCATAAAATCAGAGAAGAAATGAATCTTATATTAAGAGACAGGCTATATTTATGCTATTTTCATCTTTGTCATAACCCACGCTGCAATGACAAAAAACACAAATGCCTGCAACACAGCATCGCACTGAATTTTTCACAGGAGCGCCAAAAAGGAATTTTTTGGCAGTTTTCCCTCAACCTTGCTGAGGTGTAGGTCAGACAATGTCGCACCCTGTACTCTTTGTTAAAGCCCTATGAGGCAAATTGCAATTTGTGAATATGGGCTATACAAATAAAATTTGATTGATTTGAGGTTATTGTAGCTTCTAGTGCCAGATGTGTCTGGCCAAAAAGGAACATGCCAGAAAGGGAGATTTATATAACAGTAAAAATCTAATTGCTAATCCTCTCTTTTGTTATGATGCAGGCGTGACTGACTGAGAACCTGAGATTCAGTTCATTTCCTCTCCAGCATACGGCAACATGACTTCTTCCAGTATTCTGATGTACTCAAACTGATCCATAGTACGAGAAACATCTCCATATCATGATGCTTGCACCACCATGCCTCACCATCTTCACTGTGTACTGCGGCTTGAATTCAGTGTTTGCAGGACGTCTGACAAACTGTCTGTCGCCCTTAGACCTAAAAAGAACTATCTTACTCTCATCAGTCCACAAAATATAACGGCATTTCTTTTTAGGCCAGTCAATGTGTTCTTTGGCAAATTGTAACTGCTTCAGCACATGTATTTTTTTTTAACAATGGGACTTTGCAGGGGGCTTCTTGCTGGTAGCTTGGCTTCACATAGAAGTCGTCTGATTGTTACAGTACTCACAGGCAATCTTTGATCTTCTTTGATCCTCCTGGAGCTGATCATTGGCTGACCCTTTGCCATTTCGGTTATTCTCCGATCCATCCACTCCAGTCTTTTATCTTTTTCTCCCTTGCCTTTCTGGTTTTGGCTGCTTTTTTAAAGCGTTTGATATAATTTCATTTTCTGCACTTCTTTGTAGGTTTTCCCGTCTTTTATTAATTTCTTAATCAAAGAACGCTCTTCTTCTGAGCAGTGTCTTGAACAACCCATTACTCTGTTTTTCAAGGACAAATGCACAGCCAGCATATGCAGCGTCAGCTGCCTTGATCCTTAAATAAGGGCCATCTGTTTAACACCTATTTTTTTCACATAATCAATGACCTCACTAATTGAACTCGGCACTGCTATTTTTTTTTACATCCCCCTTTCAGTAAGTGATTTAGTTTCCCAGAATCAGCAGCATGCACGTCATGCCTGTTGGGTCTGTTGGTTTTCTATACATTTACAAAACCTTCTAGAAACTTACTTGCGGTGTAGAAGTTGAAATTCT
The DNA here is from genome assembly GCA_016785345.1 of Trinectes maculatus. Lineage (NCBI taxonomy): Eukaryota > Metazoa > Chordata > Actinopteri > Pleuronectiformes > Achiridae > Trinectes > Trinectes maculatus. Next base: position 13,536 of record JAFBJQ010006524.1, on the reverse strand, counting down.
AACAAAAACAGAGATTTATCTTGCAAGTGATGTGAGACTTCTATTATTTTGAACACAACTATATATACACACACAAATAGCTACCAACCAACAGCACAGCTCTTCTACTTTTACTTGAGTAAATATTTTGATGGTTATATGTACTTTACTACTGAGCTTCGATGCTTCCTCCACCACTGGTGCTGTTGCTGATAGAGACGGAGTTTTATAAAGCAGACACGTGTTTTACAAAATTGTGTGCAAACCAAATGTAAAAGCATTACAGCACTGAACAAGGGCATTTCCCACATATCATCATATGTCGCAATCCACAATTCGAATCCGAATTGCTTCAAATTGCTGAACTGCTCTTTAAGTCACTGTCATGTATTCCTTGTTCTTTTCCATGTCTCTGTGTGTATATGCACTTCACTCTGTGTTTTAGTCATTACCTGTGCTGGCTTCACCAGCAGCCAGTTCTCGTTGAATTACTAAAGTGGTGGGTCAAGCCTGAGTAGCTGTTTTACTTTCAGAAAATTATGATCCCCATCGAAGGGAGGGCCGGCCTTTCAAAAATTGCAAACATTACTATGATTTTCAGATTCTTTTTTAACATTGATCTCCTGTCTTTAACTGAAACCTGGCTGCATCCTGATGAATATGTCAGTCTAAATGAATCCACTCCTCCCAGTCATATAAATACTCGCATCCCCCGTGGCTTTGGCCGTGGAGGTGGTGTTGCAGCCATCTATAACTCAAATTTATCAATTACTCCCAAACCCAAACTTTAACTCATTTGAAAGCCTCGTCCGCAGTTTATCCCAGCCAACATGGAAAACATTACAGCCAGTTCTATTTGTTGTAGTATACAGTGCTCCTGGGCCGTATTCTGAGTTCTTAACAGAATTCTAGAGTTTTTATCTAATTTAGTCCTTTGAACAGACAAAGTCATTATGTGACTTTAATATTCATGTGGACACTGAATGTGACAGCCTAACCGCTGCATTTAATTCAATATTAGACTCTCTTGGTTTCAGTCAATGTGTAAACCAACCAACCCACTGCTTTAACCACACCTTTCACTTAGTTCTTACATATGGCATCAATATTGAACAATTGTTAGTACTTCCACAAAATCCCCTTTTATCAGATCATAGCTTAGTAACTTTTGAGGTTCTATTATTGGACAACAGGCCTTTAACCAAAATCTCTCTCTCGGGATTCCTGACTGACAGTGCTGTAGCTAAATTTAAGGAAATTATTCCATTAACTCTGAAGTCACTACCACAGCCTCATGAAGCAGAGTCCATAACTGGCTGTAAATCTTCCCAGATAGATAATCTTGTCAATAGTACAACAGAATCATTACGATCAGCTCTTGACTCTATTGCGCCCCTTAAGAAAAAACTCATTAAACAAAACAAACAAGCTCCCTGGTATAATTCCAATACTCACAAGCTAAAACAGACGTCAAGAAAACTAGAAAGAAAGTGGCGCTCCACCAACCATGAGGAGACCTACATAGCCTGGAAAAACTGTTTTAAAGCTTATAAGAAGGCTCTTCACAATGCCAGAGCTGCCTATTACTCATCGTTAATTGAAGACAACAAACATAATCCAAGGTTTCTTTTCAGCACTGTAGCCAGGCTGACAGGGAGCCACAGCTCTATTGATCAGAGCATTCCACACTCCCTTACAAGTGATGATTTTGTCAATTTATTTAATGATAAAATTATAACTCCTGAGAATGTGTCGTAACCGAATTTCGACGTTAGTCGGAACATACATTCATTGTGCCATTGTGCATACATTGTGCCACTAGATGTCGCTATAACACCACCCTACAATAAGAGTTTACTATGGTGAATTGCCTTTTGTCACTGTAGGGGTTGATATCGCAAGTGTAATAAGCATTTCCTTTAGATTTCTGATATCAACCTTGTAGAACCTGTGTTGTGAATAAACCTACGGTATTGCCACGATCCCGAACCCATCTGTGTCCATGTGCATCTCCTTGCCAGCTGCCGCTGCACCCCCCCGCCAGCCGTCCATTTCACATAAGCAAACACAAGGCAGAGTAGCCTAGCTGTGCTGTGGAGGTGTTGGAGAGCCGGCAGGCGCGCTGAGAGACAGAGTGCTCACCAACTAGTTCCCGTGCGAAGTGTCGTAACCACGAAAACAACGTATCTTGCGACCGTCGTAACACATTGTCCTTGCTCCCAGTGAAACTGCCAGGAATCTGTGAGTTATATTTGATTCTGATTTATCAGTTGATTCTCACATAAAACAGACTTTAAGAACTGCCTTTTTTTACCTCCGCAGTATAGCAAAAATCAGACATATCCTGTCTCTTAAAGATGCCGAAAAATTAATCCATGCCTTTGTCACGTCCAGGCTTGATTACTGTAACTCATTACTATTAGGCTATAGCAGTAAGTCCTTAAAGACCCTGCAGCTTGTTCAAAATGCTGCTGCACGTATATTAACCAGAACCAAGAGAAGAGATCATATCTCCCCCATATTAGCTTCACTGTACTGGCTCCCTGTGAAATTTAGAATTGAATTCAAAATCATTCTACTTACATACAAAGCTCTAAATGGTATGGTACCAACATACCTACAAAATTTAATAATCCCATATAATCCTGCTAGAGTACTCCACTCTCAAAATGCAGGTTTACTCACAATTCCAAAAATCCATAGGAGCAGACTAGGAGCCAGAGCCTTCAGCTTTCAAGCTCCTCTGCTGTGGAATCATCTCCCAGCTTCAGTCAGGGAGGCGGACACCCTCTCTGTTTTTTAGAGCATACTTAAAACTTTCCATTTTGACAAAGCTTATAGTTGGGGCTGGTCGAGGTACATCTTTGATCAGCTTTTAGTTATGCTGCCATAGGCCTCGACTGTCGGGGGACATTTAGACCTTATCCTTCTCTTCCTCTGTCTACTTTCCCTCCTTCCATCTACATCATATCATTATATCTATGTCTTATTAATGCACCTTACTAAAACAACCTCTTCTCCGGAGTCTTTGTGCTCCACTGTTTCAGAACCAGGTGCAGCCACTTCTGTGGATCATCGACTATGGTGGCAGCTGATCATGGAACATGCTCCGGAGCTGCATGACCTGGATTCAGCACGACACTCAACGCACCATTATATTATATTATATTATATTATATTATATTGCTGAGGGTGTAGGTCAGAGGATGTCACACCCTGTACTCTTTGTTAGCCCTATGAGGCAAATTGCAATTTGTGAATATGGGCTATACAAATAAAATGTGATTGATTGATTGATTGATTGATTGATTGATTGATTGATTGATTGATTTTGTTGCCACTCTGAGTTCGTACACATAGTTCCCAAACCATAGTTTACATTTCATTAATCTGTCAGGCAATCAATGTGTGCTACTATATCAGCTGGACCAATAAACAATAAAATACCAATATAGGGATGTCATCAATCCATCAGATTTATCTATGTTGACTTCAGTTTAACACAGAAATTGACTTATGGAAACAACGTATAAGAGCAGAAAGTGATAGCAGGAACACCGCTTGACATTGAGGGTAAGTAGTAAGTGGGGTGCAAGCTGCACAGCTGGTATGTTCTGGACAATATCTTGTTCAAACAAACTGAGATGTTTTAAGAGCTCGTTCACTCTCGCTCGACCACATACACCATATGCGCCAGCACATCACACACACTGTCCATATCTTAAAGGGGGCTGCACCACCGTCATAACAGGAACTATAGACTGTAATTTGTGAGATACTATATAGAATCTGTTTGGTTACCTGATCAAAGAGGTTCCTGTTCACAAAAAGGGTGTTGTTTGGCTTGGCCAGCTGTCGAGCCAAAAAGGTAAAGAGCCCTCCGACCTGGGAGGGAGTGAAGTCTGGGTTGTCCACCATCACCTAGGTAACCAGAAGGATATGTTACTGAATAAAGCAATTAGTTACTATGAGTTACACGATGTTTCGGTATAACTCTGATCTCTTTGTTTTGGAAAAGGACATCAGTCAATCAGTGAATCAAAGATTCATAAACTCTGCCAATTTCTTAAAAATAATAGCGCCTCCAGTCAACATGGGATGAATGGCCACTCTCCACATCAGACCAACTTTATTTCACCTGAAGTAAGATGTCCACAATCCTCTGCTGGTACTCTAGGGCCTGCTTGTCATTCTTAAAGTCTTCAAAAGTCTAAAATGGAGAAAACAAATTCTTCAATAGTGACATGTCAATACTTTTACTATGATGTGAAAAAAAAACAAAAGTGCCGTCGATACACAATATAATATTACGTCGATACACAATATAATATTATTACGATACACAAGTCAATGAATGAGCAATTGGAAAAACATTTATGCAAATGTACAAAATAAACTGGACAAATTATCATGGCTAGGGTAGAGCTCTTCTACTTTTTTATTGAATGGCAAAAGGCAAACAATTTAAAGGTGCATTACCGCCATGTACACTGTAAGGGGAAAATTAAAATAGACTTCCTGGTTCACTGGAAGATACCATTTAATACAAAGACATCTAGTCTAGAAAAGTAAGCACCGTATGCAATATCAAGTTCTGCTGGACATGTATCTAAAGAATTAATAATTAGACTCACCAGTGGCTGAATTCTTTTTTATGAGAATTTTATTCTAACATGTAGCTTTGAATGTAAGACTTTAGTTGAGGTTAGGGTTCAGTTAGGGTTTGTGCAACATGGTCTTGAATGGATTTGTCAGGAAAATGACTTATTTACTTTGTGTACAAAATCACTCAAAACAAATGTGGTGACAGTTTAGAACTTAGAGTCGCCTTTTGTTGTTTTTTGAGGACTCTCTCTCTGTTTAATAAACATTCTACATTTTTTTCAAACTCGGCTTCCTGCTTGTTTTGGATCCACCAGTAACCCGACTCTGACATGTGGGAGTATTTTGTTGTATAATATCCCATAGAAAATGTTGATTCTGTAAGGACAAAACTTGACAAAGACAAAATACATTTATGCTGAGCACTGTATTTGCCAACATAACAAGAGTTAATTCAGAATACAGAAATCTCACCATGGCAAGGACGTTGAGGAATTCTCGAGTGTCAAAATGGAGGAGAATGTGGATAAATGGAAAAACATCTTCCTCTTCTGATGAGTCAGCTGAATGGAGACGGATCAAGAACTCAAACACCTGACAAATACACACACACACACACACACACACAGACACACATACATGTACTTGGTCTGGGGAAAAAATGTATCAGAACATTCCTACTGCACATAATCCTCATTTGTATACACACCCTGCAACATGCCTGCCTATAGAGGCAGCTGCTTTGGACATTTGGACACACGCACACATGTGCGCACGCACGCACGCACACGCGCATGCGCACACATACACACACGCATGCCAGTCTGATGTTGGTCACATATATATATTGTCTTAATACCTGGTTTTTGACTTGAACTACCAGGTCTTCAGGAATATCTCCCAGTGGGTATGCTCTTCCTGCAAGGCAGCAGCTATATATACACAACACACATAACTGTATTTTACAAATATATTGTGAAAGACATACTCGTAAGAGTAAATGTGAAAAAAAGTTGGAAAAAGAAATGTAGAAATAGAATTAAACACCACTTTCCTGCAATGAACACATGTGGCAGATTCGACAAAATGGCGGAAGCACAAAAATATTCAGATGGATAAAAACATGCTTACGCACGTCCTACGCCAGTTTCCCTTTATAAATTACAATCCACTCTAAAAGTGGCGGTCGTCATGCCACACCCAAAATGGTCAGTGGAACGCCCCTAATTAATATGCATAAGGAGTGTTTAGGGGTGTTCCCCAGAGGAAGCGACAGCAGCAGAGCGCAGGATAAGAGAGGGAAGCAGAGAAACATCACTAGGTCTGAGGTAAAAGTGTCATTGGATGAAGAGGATTTTATTCAGCGGTCAAACTGTTGACATCACCAATGGCAAAAAGCCTGCAGAATGCAGCTTGTGACGCATGCAGTTAATGCTGAGTCGTCACAGGGTTGGATTATTAAAATCAAAACCGTGATCCAAAGTTATGGTGGATGCAAATAAAGGCTGACAGCGACAGATCATCTGTGCCATGGGTGGTGGAAAGGACCAATCAGAGCTCACAGCACAGGAGGTAAATAATAAATTAAAGCTGCAAGCAGCGATGACCGGGCCCGAGCACATGCGCATGTCGGGGTATGCGCTGGAACTTGACATGTGAAAAGTGACGTTTCCAACCACCAGCATTAACCTTCCTTCCAGTAGAAAAAGATAAACACAGAGCCAAACTTATGGAGATTTGTCATTGCTAAAGTCACAGAGAGTGCTTGAAATTTGAGGGGTCACCCCGGCCACACCGTTTAGAAGTTGGAAAAGATTTCACCAACTTTTATACCCACATGGCTGTAGAGTAACCTGACCAAGTTTGATGCCGTTACCATAAAATTTGTAGGAGGAGATCGATCATGTGCGAGGTGTGGAAACAAAGTGCCGTTTCTAACCACCAGAAGGTGGCGCTATGAGTGAGTTTCACTATGAGCATATGTACGTGTTCAGGCCCGGTCCAGCTTCCACCCTATGACGTTTGATCAGGATCGGACAATATTTGCACAAGTTATAATTGACTTATAAGTTTTGTGGCGAACACTGGTGAGTCGCTCAACTTTGAGACGACGTCACGGCCACACCCCTCAGAAGTTGGAAAGACTTTCACCAATTTATAATCCCCCATGGATGAAGAGTAACCTGGCCACACCATTTAGAAGTTGGAAAAGATTTTAACAACTCTGAATCCCCAATGGCTGAAGAGTAACATGACCAAGTTTGATGCTGTTACCATTAAATCTGTAGGAGGAGATAGATCATATGCAAGGTCTGGAAACAAATTGTCGTTTCCAACTACCAGCAGGTGGCGCTATGAGTGAGTGTCACTATGAGCATATGTACATGTTCAGGCCGAGTCCAGCGACCACCCTATGACGTTTGGCCAGGATCGGAAAATGTTTGCAGATGTTATAAGTAACCTTGGGTTTTGTGGCAAACACCAAGTTTGAGGCGTCGCCACTGCTACACCCTTCAGAATTTGTAAAAGATTCCATGTTTATGCCTCCATGCCTGAAGAGTAACCTGGCCAACAGTGAGGCTGTTACCATTAAATTTGGAGGAGGTGTTCCATTACATGCGAGGTGTGAAAACAAAGTGCAGTTTCCAACCACCAGCAGGTGGCGCTATGGGTGGGTGTCACTATGACCATATGTACGTGTTCAGGCCGGGTCAAGCGTCCACCCTATGACGTTTGGTCAGGATCGCACAATGTTTGTTTAAGTTTTGCAAGTTATAAGTGACGTGTTTTGTGGCGAACACTGGCGAGTCACCCAACTTTGAGACGACGCCACGGCCACACTCCTCAGAAATTGGAAAATCTTTGGCCAACTTTTAATCCCCCATGTCTGAAGAGTTATCTGGCCAAGTTTCATGCCGTTAGCATTAAGCCTGTAGGAGGAGTTAAATCATATGCGCGGTGTGGAAATGGGCAGAAATGGCACCAAATTACATCTTCCGCTCAAAATGGCCGACTTCCTGTGGACCTGGCACAATGGTGTCAAGAGGCTTTTTTGTGCGTCTGGGCATGACAAAGACGTGTAGCGAATTTCGTGAGGTTAAGCCAAAATAACTCCAATGCGGACGCGTTTTTGTAATGTCTAGGGGGCGCTACAGAGGCATTTTGCGACACCAATGAAAACGATGGCCCAATGGTGTCGTTTCATTCCACGCCTGACGTTCCCAGCAAATTTCGTGACTTTTCGAGCAAGTTTGGTAAACAATAATAATAAATAATAAATAATAATTATAATAATAATAACTCCTTCAGAAACAATAGGGCCTTCGCAGTGTGGGGTTTATATGATTGCTCTGTGCCTGTGGCATCAAGGCATCGCCACCTGCCCTTCACGTGCACAATGGTGTGCTCCATGACAGCGCGTGTTTGTGGCACAGGTTGTAGTGCCGCTCCTGCAGTTTGCAGGTTCATGAATGGGACTGTCAGAGAGTATCATCAACTGTCATCTGGAAGACTACTGAATGACTAAATCTTTAAACATGTACAAGATAAAAACGTTTATTTATGAAGTAACATCAACATATGTGATATGAAATATGAATATTCTGATTTACTTTAAATGACTTGTGGCATTTCAGACTGTTCCCCGGGTTTCCTTCTGAGGTCGCCCTTTTTCCTTTCCCTGTTTTTGTGCGTACGCATGGGTGAAAATGTCCGGAGAGTTGAGGACATTTACGTTCAAGTTTGCTTTTTTAGAAATCCCAAACTTTGCATATAACATGGCGTACACAATCTTTTGTGTGTGTGCAGCATTTATAAATGAGGCCCCTGAACTCCATTGAGAGTCTTTGGGATGTGATGGAAAAGAGTTTGCACAGTGGTCCGAATCTCCTGTCATCAATACAAGATCTTAGGGAAACATTTATGCAACTCTGGACAGAAATAAATGTTGTGGCATTGCAGAAGCTTATGGAAATGATGCCACAGCGAATGCATGCCATAATAAAAGCTAAAGGTAGTCCAACAAAATATTAGTGTGTGTGACCTTTTTTGGGCAGGCAGCGTATATGATTATACAATACACACAGCACACACATGCAGAGCAGCAGGCTGCCATTTAAGGCACCTGGGAAGCACATAAAGTCAGACAAAGCATGTCCAAAGCTTCCAGATACTCCTCATGCAAACAAAAGTAGACACCCACTGTTTAATTATTTAGATGGAGACATTAAGACTTTTATGGTGGATACAGCATTAAGAGCTGAATGTATGTAAACTTACCTTATATAGACCAGGAGTTTATTTCCCATCACCACTTCCTCATCTGAACAAAGACATAGAGAACAGTTTAAGCTTGTGCTGTTAAAACTTTGTACTACGGAGTGACCAAAAACAATTTATAAGTGTAGCAGGAACGTGCAGTCAGGAGACGCAAGGGAGAGCCTAAAGGAAAGCAAAACATATAAGTATAATGATAAAATATATTAAATTGTTATATTTATCCAGTGATTTGTACTATGAAATCATTTTCCATTTAATACCAACAATTTTGATTATTTTTATTCATTAAAATTGCTGAATTTTCGCATTTCCCATTCAAATACAGGAAGTGATGCGGTAGCAGCGAGCTGAGCCACACCATGTGGATCCCTCACAAACTGTGCTGGCATGCCATGCAATGAGAGCGTATTACTGTCTCTCTGTATGTCACCAATAAAATGTTTCAAGCGCTTAATATATTCCCTGACTTTCCAAATATATAATTATAATTGGCTTTTTTAACGATATCCAATATACCAATATTGTCCAACTACATTTCCGATACCGATATAAACCCATAGGGATATATGCGGGGCCCCCGCACAAAAAAAACTAAATCATTTCAGGTAAACAAACAAAAGTAAACAAAACAAAAGTATCTCAAAAACTATACATCACATCTCTCATATTTTGGCATTTTGAGTTAGTGGAGAAGTTGCTGTTGCTGCTCTATAATCCAATTGTAAATATAATTTAGGATTTAGTTAGGATTTATTTATTACTTTGTAGCCTGTATTTTGTTTTCTACCTTGTTGTGTCCATGAGAGAACTACCGGAGTCAAATTCCTACTATGTTGTCCCACATGGTCAATAAAACTGATTCTGATATGTGCATGTTGTGTAAAAGTTGTCATTCAAAAAAGTAAAAACCGATAATTTCTGATATTAAATTTTAATGCCAATATCGGCCAATAATATGGGTAGACTACGGGACAGAAGATGGAACACTCTTTTCAAATGCAGTGGTACAAACAAAAAGATTGGCTGTGTGGATGTCCAGCGAGAAACCGCCTTTTCTGCTGTCTCTGCCATTTCTCAACTTATGACAATGTCTGGACTCAAATGGGATATTGTGACACAAAGAATAACAGCAGCAACAATGCAACAGCTGGCATTTCATGGAAATCATGAGAGTACAAGCTCTGCTCATCATGGCAACTATGTTGAGCTCATGATTTTGCTGAGAAAGATGACAGGCTAGCTAGACATTTGGAGACAACCACACTTTTCTGGCTTGTCCAATAGAATACAGGATGATTTAATCAAATCAGTTGGTGATGTCATTAGAAATTATATTACAAAGGATGTCAGTGCAGCCCAATTCATTGCTGTAGAAATAGACGAGACCAAAGATGTCACAAACAGAGCTCAGATCTCTATGTGGATTAAAACTGAAGCAGACTGTGAGGTGAAGGAGGCATTTTTGGGCTTTGATGACATGAGTGCGGACAGACGTGCTCCTGCCATAGCTGAGTATGTCATGGGAGAACTATGACTGTGTTGACAACCTGTAGCTCAGACTTATGATTGGGCTACTATCATGGCATCTGAGCTTAAATGGGGTGTAGGCTAAAATAAAATAAAAGTGCCCAAGGCCATGTTTACCCACTGTTTACCCGTACAGGCTGAACCTGGGGTCTGTTTCAGAAAGCAGGTTTAGTAACTTAGAGTTTAAGAAAACTCTGGGTTTACGGTTTCACAAAGCCGGTTCAGCTCAACTCTGAGTCAGTTACCATGGCAACATACTCTGTGAACCTCTGCTCGCTGGCAGGTTTTCTCCAACTAACCCTGAGTTTCTCCTCTTTATCTGAGCCTGTGTGTAGACAAAGCGGTGTCGCAGACATGGCGTGTCCTTTTTTGGAAGACCTGATTGATATCGAAGCGCAAATACTGCGCAGGAATCTCCGGAGAGGATCATCGGACCCAGATTAGACATTCTTTCATTTCCCGATGAAAATGTATATGAACGCTACGATTTTCAGCACCGTCAATTTATCTCAACAACATTCTCACCCCTCACATCAGCAGATTCTTTGTATCGCACTTAGTTTTTTGCAAATGGCAGCACAAACTGAAGCACAAACATTGAATAGAATTGGAACGTATCAGTGCCGCTGCCATGCCGGAGCGCAGACGCACCTCACACGCATCTGGTGGAATGTAGGGCTTACGGGAGGGAGCAGGAGACGGTCAAAGAGGGAGATGCAGCTTTTAGCAGTTGCATCAGCAACATTAAACCAATTTATAACTTTTCAATCAGGCCATCGGTCGATTCAAGCTACATTGAGACAAATTAATTAGTCTGTGTATGATGCACTTTTAAGCATCGTACACTTTTTTATTCATCTTTTAGATCAAAACCGCTTGTCCAAGTCAAACCCGCCTTTCTGAAACAGGGCCCATGCTATTACATTGTGCAGAGCGCATTCCTGAGTATTGCACGTTTTTTTTTAAAACAGCTGAGGGACTAGAGACATTTTTCAGAAAGTCCACGAAGCGCACTCACTTGCTGGATGATGCCAAATGCCGTTTAAAAACTAGGCCGAAAAAACAAGTAAAAATGTGAAAAAGACATGTCTGAAAATGACAAACAACTTGTCCTTTGTTTCAGAACCAGCTGACAAGAAAAACAACACACAATCAAGTATAAAAGTAAAATGATGTGTAAAATTATCCATCTAGAACTATGTGAAAATATCTATAGATTTATAGTTACTGATATTTGACACTGACAAACATTTTGTCTTTTCTTGAGCTAAAGTGAATGACTTAACTAGCGACCACTACATACACTGTGTGCAAAATGATTAGGCAGTTGCGTATTTTTGACCATATCATAAACTCCCTGCTGGATAAATTTGAATTCTTAATGGATTTAAGCATAACAGGTGATGTGTATCTGTGTAATGAGGAAGGGTGTGGCCCAAGGAGGTCAACACCCTATATCAAGGTGTGCGTAATTATTAGGCAGCTTCTTTACTTTAGGCAAAATGGGCCAAACAAGCGATTTAACTGACTAAACGCCTCTCAAAGGGATCCAGCCCTCTTGAAATTTCTAAGATATTGGGGCATGATCACAGAACCATCAAACGTTTTGTTGCAAATAGTCAATAGGGTCACAAAAAACGTGTTGAGAAAAAAAAACGTAAATTAACTGCCAAGGATTTGAGAAGAATCAACCGTGAAGCTACCAGGAACCAATTATCTTTCAGCTCTGTCATATTCCATAACTGCAACCTACCTGGAGTACCTAGGTACCTAGGTGCTGAAAACGAACTACCACTGAACAAGACACATAAGCTGAAGTGTCTAGACTGGGCCAAGAAATATCTGAAGACAGATTTTTCAAAGGATTTATGGATGGATGAAATGAGGGTGACTCTTGGCGACCGCGATGGTTGGGCCCACGGCTGAATCATAACGGGCACAGAGCTCCACTTCGAGTCAGACGTTAGTTGTTCTTTTGCACAAGCAGACATTCTCTCCATGAAGATGTGATCTAACAGGAGGTTTTTGTATAGTGTTATGTTTAGGTTCTTTTTTGATTTCCAACTGATGAAAATTGCTTTCTTGGCAATGCTTAGGGCCACAAGTAGCACACAGGATTTATTTATTTCCATATCGATATAAGTTAGATCACCCAGTAAACACAGTGAGGGGGAGACAGGTATGTGGTATCCTAAGCATGTTGATAGGTTGTCGCATATCCGCTGCCAAAATGTTCTGAGTGGTGTGCAAAGCCAAATAGCATGCAGGTAAGTATCTGGTGCGCCATCTGTGCAGTTCATGCATACTGTATGTTTGATTGCATCAGATCCATCTTAAACATTCTTTGTCCAGTGTAGTGTATTCTATGAAGAGTTTTGTACTGAATAAGTTGTAAGCTAGTGTTCTGGGTCATTCAAAAGGTATTAAAGCAAATTTTCTTCCAGGTGTTAGTGTCTAGATTTGTGGATAGGTCTTCTTCCCATTTGGAGGTTGGGAGCCATACTGTTTGATCAGTTTTGGACAACAGTTGGTTTATTTTGGAAAACAGTTTGGCATGCGAGAGATTCAAAAATTCTGCTATCATTGATGGTGAATTTTGCCTGAATTATAGATTTTAGTTGATGGTACTCTAGAAATTTATTTTTATTTTTATTTTATTTTATTTTTATGTTAATGTCGTGTAGTGCGACTAGTTTGTCAAATGATATGCTACAGGTGGATAATATGCTACAGGTGTCTTATCCCTTTATTATACCATGATGTGAAGTTTATAGTTTTTTTTGTTTTTCAAGACGTCAGGATTGTTCCAGATGGGTGTGAGCTTGCATGGGATATGTGAAGGAGACCCATTTATTTTAAGGAATTCCCGCCAAGCTGTCAGAGAAGTGCTGATGTTGATACTCTTGTAGCAGCTTTGTCGTGTGAAAGTGGGGCTAATAAATAACAAATCGGCAATTTGGATATCATTGCAGAATGTTTGTTCGATGTCTATCCAAGTTTGATCAAAAGGAGTTTGTTTAGGGGGGCGCTCGTGAGCAGCGACATGTAAACACGCGTTTCCATGAGCTCTGCATGAAAATAACAACTTCGTTAAATATCTGCCTCTAAAACAACCCAACGGCTGACTAAAGCGTTTCCCTAACGCCTTAT
>JAFBJQ010006520.1:0-13985 GCA_016785345.1 Trinectes maculatus | reverse complement strand
CTGTCTGTTGTTAACTGGAGCACCTTCTGTCATTCTCATTGCCTTCATTCCGCTGTTCCAATTGTTCCCTCTGTTTCGGTTCCCGAATCTTCTGATCTCTCCATGGTTCCCGTTGAATATCACGATCTGGCCGAGGTCTTCAATAAGGACAAAGCACTCTCGTTGCCTCCTCACAGACCTTATGACTGTGCCATAGATCTCATTCCGGACGCCAAACTACCATCCAGTTGTCTTTACAAACTCTCCCAACCAGAACACGCCGCCATGGAGAAGTACATAACTTGCCTCCGGACTCATTCGGCCATCAACTTCTCCCCTCGGCTCAGGCTTCTTCTTCGTCGAGAAAAAGGACCAGACACTACGCCCCTGTATTGATTTCCGTGGTGTTAATGAAATTACGGTTAAGAACAAATACCCACTGCCCCTGCTTGACTCAGCGTTTGCACCTCTTCACCAAGCCTCTGTGTTCACCAAGTTAGATCTCAGAAACGCTTATCATTTGGTCAGAGTAAAAGAGGGGGATGAATGGAAAACTGCATTCAATACACCAATGGGACATTTTGAATATTTGGTTATGCCTTTTGGCCTCACTAACGCACCTGCTGTTTTTCAATGTTTGATTAATGATGTACTTAGAGATATGTTGGGACGTTTTGTTTTTGTTTATTTGGACGACATTCTTGTTTTTTCTCGCTCACTCGATGAGCACATTCAGCACGTCAGGCTTGTTTTACAGAGACTTTTACTGAACCGACTTTTTGTTAAACCACAGAAGTGTGAATTCCACCTGTCCTCTGTTCATTTTCTGGGTTTTGTGGTGGAGAAGGGCCAGTTGAGATCCGATCCTGCCAAGATCCAGGCAGTGGTCGACTGGCCCACTCCTACATCAAGACGAGATCTGCAACGGTTTCTTGGGTTTGCGAACTTCTATCGCAGATTCATTAGAAATTACAGCTGCGTTGCAACACCTCTTACTCGTCTCACCTCCTCAAAAATCCCGTTTAGCTGGTCACCTGAGGCTGAAAAAGCGTTTGTCAGATTGAAAGCCTTATTTGTGCAAGCGCCTGTTCTTTGTCATGCAGACCCTTCCAGACCATTCATTGTGGAGGTGGACGCGTCCGATACCGGGCTTGGGGCCGTCCTCTCTCAACGTACCAGCACTGACAATAAGATCCACCCCTGCGCTTTCTTCTCCCGACGCCTGACCCCCGCTGAGAGGAACTATGACGTCGGGAATTGCGAGCTGCTGGCTGTTGTTGCTGCCCTGCAGGAGTGGAGGCATTGGCTGGAGGGGGCTACTCATCCTTTTGTGGTCTAGACCAATCACAAGAACCTTTCCTACCTCCGATCTGCTCGACGTCTCAACTCCCGTCAGGCGAGATGGGCCCTGTTTATGGATCGCTTCAATTTCACCATCACCTACCAGCCGGGATCGAGGAACATAAAACCTGACTCTCTCTCTCGCCAGTACGGTTCCCAGGGAGACGAGACCCGGGAGGAGACCATCCTGCCTGATTCCTGCTGGGTCGGCGCTGCCAGGTGGGAGGTGGAACGCCAGGTCCAGGAGGCCGCGGATGGATGTCCTCCTAATCGTCTCTTTGTTCCTGAGGCAGTCCGTTCAGCCGTCCTGCAGTGGGGCCATGACTCCCGGCTCACGTGCCATCCCGGGGCTCTTCGCACTGCCGAATTCATCCGGGAGCGCTTCTGGTGGCCGTCCCTGCTCCGTGACGTGAAGGAATACGTCTTTGCCTGCTCAGTCTGTGCCAGGAGCAAAGCCTCTCACCGCGCCCCCGCTGGACCACTGCTTCCTCTTCCCATTCCCCAGAGGCCGTGGTCCCACATCGCTTTGGACTTCGTTTCTGGTCTCCCCACATCACAAGGGAATTCAGTCATTCTTACCATCGTTGATCGCTTTTCTAAAGCTGCCCATTTCATCGCTCTCCCTAAGCTCCCCTCAGCCTTTGAAACCGCCCACCTCTTAGTCTCTCACGTCTTCCGGATCCACGGCCTCCCCCTCGACATCATCTCGGACAGGGGTCCTCAGTTCATCTCCCAAGTCTGGAAGACCTTCTGCAAAGCGGTGGGGGCTACGGTGAGTCACACGCTGACCGAGAGGATCCCATTTTTTTCTATTCTTCCACAACACATTCTTCTTCTATAGCGTTTGCTACTCAGTGTCACAGCTTATACTGCCACCTATTGGCGAGTGCGATAATACTTTTCACAACAAATTATACAATCAGATAACTGGCTATATAAGTATGGTTGTCTTATTCCAGGTGCCACACCTGTATTAACACACCCTGATCCAGCTTGTAGTGGAAAAGTTCGTTCAATTCAATTTTATTGTCCCAATTTTAAAGCTCTTCAGTTACAACACATGCTACTACTATTGTACAGCCTTCTAGCATTAAGTTTGACAACGATGAGAACCCAAGATCTTTCCTGATTCTGCTGATGTCTGGTGTGAGTGAATCGCTCCGGTGGGACGTTGCTGATGATTTCTATTTCTCCAGTTGTCACTGATTCCTATTTCTGTGAATCACTCTGGTAGATCGGGGGTTGATCCATCAGATCAACTGCAGGACAATCTCAGGTTAGTCCCCGGTTAATCACAGGTTAATCACTGGTTTAATCGCGTCAAAAACTGTCTTGCTCTGTAAGCCGACAATTCTCTTTTCTCCTTCCGTTCGTGTGCTCTCTCTTCTTGTCGTCAGGCAAAAGTGAGGCGTACAACTCATAGCGGCCCAATAACTCACACGTATACACCGTGCATCTGGCTGTGTACTATGTATGAGGTCATCACGGCCCCAAAGGCAGTGTTGTACATTAACGCATTATTAGCCACATTGTCGTCATCAAAGGAAACCTATCGGTTTGGTCAATATGGCTCCTACACAGCTGTTCAATTTGTGGTGGAGGTGGACGCTTCTGATTCCGGGGTGGGGGCCATCCTCTCCCAGCGATCCACCTCAGATGCCTTCTTTTCCCGTCGCCTGACTACACCTGAACAAAATTACGACGTGGGGTATTGTGAACTGCTGGCGGTGGTGATAGCGTTGCAGGAGTGGAGGCACTGGCTGGAAGGGGCTGCTCGTCCATTCCTCGTTTGGACTGACCACAAGAACTTGCCTTATCTACACTCTGCTAAGAGACTAAATTCCCTTCAGGCAAGATAGGCTCTGTTTCCTGACTGCTTTAATTTTACCATTTTTTACAGACCCCGATCCCATAATGTAAAGCCTGACTTCACTTTCCCGACAGCTCTCTTCACAAGGAGAGGTGACCCCTGACAAACCTGGTGGCCGTCTATGACAGCGAACATAAAGGCATTCATTTCAGCCTGCTCAGTCTGCGCCCGAAGCAAGGCCTCTCACCACGCCCCTGCCAGTTACCTGCTTCCTCTGCCCATTCCTCACCATCCCTGGTCCCACATTTCACTAAATTTTGTTACTGGTTTACCTCTGTCAAATGATTACACGACAATACACACAATAATAGACAGGTTCTCTAAGTTTGCTCATTTCATTCCCCTCACAAAATAACCCTCTGCTCTGGACACAGCCAACTTGTTCAACATATTTTTAGGCTTCACGGTCTCCCTTAGATATTGTTTCTGACAGAGGACCCCAATTCATCTCCAGTGTGTGGAGGGCATTCTGCAAGGTGGTGGGGGCGTTGGTGATTCTGTCTTCAGGATATCACCCACAGACTAACGGCCAGACTGAGCCAGCCAATCAAGACCTCCAGGCTGCACTCCGCTGTGTCTCTCACATGCATCCTGCCTCCTGGTCCGTCCACCTGCCTCGGGTGGAATATGGCCACAACTCCTTGGTCAACTCCGCCAACGGCATGTCCCCTTTCATGGCTCCTCTGGGGTACCAACCACCTCTTTTCCCCACTCAGGAACGTGAAGTCGCTGTTCCTTCCGTTCAGCACCACCTCAAACGAGCCCATAGAGTCTGGCGGGATACACGCATGGCCCTCTCGCGTACAGCAGAGCGTATCTGCATCATCAAGGGCCGCCACTGGACTCCAGCACCTGACTACTGCCCTGGGCAACAATTATGGCTATATTCTTGGAACCTGCTGCTGCAGACTGGATCCCAGAAACTGACACCACGGTTTATCCGGCCTTTTGAAATTGAGAAGATAGTCAACCCTACGGCGGTAAAACTCAAGCTTCCAACCTCCCTGAGTGTGCACCCAGTTTTCCACGTCTCTCTTCTGAAGCCGGTGACGAACTGTACTCTCTCCCCTCCAGCCGAGCTCCCTCCTCCGCCTTGGATGATCGATGACCACCCTGCATACACGGTACGTCAAATCTTAGATGTCAGGTGACCGTGAAGGGGGTTTCAATTTCTGGTGGTTTGGGAGGGGTACAGCCCCGAGGATGGATCTTGGGTGTCGCGCAACTTAACTTTTTTTTCTTTTTTCTCTCTCCCCTTCTTGTTCCTTTTCACCCCCCACCCCCTACCTACCAATCTTCCCTCTCTCATCGTACTGTCTGGTCCGGTCCAATCCCCTCTCCCTCCACGTGAGCAAATAATATCCAATTGCCACTATGACAAATAAAGTAAAAACTAAGCACCAGGTGAGACTGACAGAGTTACTGTTAGTCTCCCTCCCTTGCAGAGTAAAAACTGTCAGGGCATTTAGTTCTCGAACGCTATATGCCCACAAGCTGGACAGGACAGGTTTAAAAAAAATGTCTGCAATTGCTAATTTATGTCCCCAATAAACTTTAAACACATATTTAAGCAAGGCAAGTGAATAAAAGTCATGAAGTTCACAAGAGGGGGGTACCCAAGAACATATTTGTCTACCTTCATTACAATGTGGAGTTCCCTTGAGGACAGTGTCACCCACAACAGAGGCAAGTTACCTCCAGTGCGATCAGCTGCAGAACCCCTGTACCCATTCTGACCACACTTTGGCGGTTGGCAGCTGTCCTCAGCCTTACGTCCACCCTTAGGTCGGACCACTTATTTCAACTTTCAGGGCCTTTGCGGCTCTCAACGACCCATAATTTGACCAAAAGGTCAACAGATTTAGGTCTTACAACATGACAACACAGCCACAAAGATTCAGGATAACCTAAATTGTTCAGATATCCCCAAAAAAATCCAGCTGCCCACATTGTGTAATAAATTCACAGACAGAATTACAGTTGTAAACGGATGGTTTTATGGTCGTATTCTCTTGCGTGTTTCTCCCAGTATTATTGTACAGCAGGCATGACGATCGTGGTTGGTGTGTGGCACGCCCCTTACCGGTACAGGTAGTGAAGCAGCATCGCGGGTCATATTAAAACCCATGCTGCTGCTGGGAACTCTCTCTCTCTCCTCTGCCAAAGCGGATGCTGACCTGTGATCCTGATTTGGTACGCGGCTAGTGTCGTCCTTCCAGGTATGTAGCTCAGTCTTGCGTTGTGAGGCTATTGAAAGGTGCCGTGTTGAAGTCTTCTGTTATGGGTTGTATAGGCGTGTTGGGTCGAGATGTGTGTCCGTCTCCCTGTGTGTCAGCCATTGCTGCCACCGTAGCTGCGGATGCCTAGGGTGCTAAGGTGTGCCGGCTACATAACCACATCGGTAAATAGTGCTGTATATTTAACGCAATTTGTTAACGTTTGTGTGTTAGTACTAACATCTGGTTTTACTTTTTTCATAGCATGCGTAGCAGAAGGCCATTGTCTGCCCTGCATTGCCTTGTCTTTTTATCCTTGCTGCCTTTTCTTTTTGTACTTGTTGATTTTTTGACTTTTTCTTTTCTTTTGTTTTCTGCCCTTTGCCTCATTCCTCTAGGCCTAGTAGTATTGGTAGTAGAGGCGTTGCCTTGCTTCTCCATCTTCAGTACGTGGAATATTTTAATAAAGCATATGGGAGAGTGGTTTAGGTGTGTTCAGCCCCAGACCGTGACTCGTTAAGTGGTGTTTGGGGGTTAACCGCAGTTGTGCATGGTTGGTGTGCATGTCAGCATGTCTTCATTTGTTTATTTTCAGTTTTTGTTTATTTTCAGTTTGCTGTGATTTTAATTGATTGATTAATAGATATTTTGGGTTGTTTTTCTTTGTTTGTGTACTGGAGCACGCAATGACCTTGCTAGCAGCTGAGTGCAGGTGGCCTGTCATCCTGGTTACACCACAGTGGGTTTTGGAGACCGCTGAGCATAATTGTTGGAAATAAAAAGAATGATATAAATGTCTTTTATATATCTGAGTCAAGATTCATTTTAATTGTAAGAATTAATAAAACTTTGTTATATTATTTCAAAACAAACCGTGCCTGTATTCATTTGTGTTATGTTCCTGTGTTTTTCGACCATGTGTTTTGTTTTGTTACGGTTTTTTGTTGGTTTGTTGTTGTTCTCTTCTGTTCCCCTCCTCCCTCTTTTCTGTTGTCCATCCTCAGGGCATGTGTTGTGGCCAGAGGCGGAGCCGTGTTCTCCTGGGAGCAGTTGACGAGACACACCTGTTCTGAATTCGGTGATCAGTCTGCTTCTTAAGCAGCGTTTTGTCTTAACTTCGTCGCTGGATTATTCCGCTACAGACGTCACCAGTCTTGTCAGCTGCTACCAGGACCAGCTCTGCTTCCTTGATTTTTTGGACACCTTGTCTAGCTCTTTGGCTCGCTCTACAGTACAAGGACTTAGAGTCGTTTTTTGTTCAGGACTGTTTGTAAATAAACTAATTATTTGGTTAACCTCGAATCCAGCTTGCATTTGTGGAATTCTACTTTGCACAACCCTGACAATTTGTGCGCTTACCTGTGCATGGGTCGTTTGAGAAACCCCTCTAAAGGAAGGTAAGTAGAGTGATCTCAGAAATATTTAAGTGCCAGTCCTAAGGTGGCATTGTTGGTGTTAAATTTCTTTAGATCTGCCACTTGCAAGTAAACTAATTTATGCTGTCTCCCTCGATTGCCACACAATGAACATTCATCATCACTCCTAATGATAGTTACTCTAAAGCCACAACAGGCTGTTCTTGTATGACGTAGTTATATAGTTCATTTCTCCAAAAAGGCAATCAAAATACACAGGGAAAAGGCAAAAATCCTTCAATCCACAAAATAGGCAACACCAGAGGTTTGCATACAAAATAAAACAGAAAATAACATGACAAAATCCAGAAAGAAGATTACAGAAGAACCAATTAACTCTGTGGTACAGATTATCCGTGAGTTCTAACAATAAGTCCTTTTCTATCACCATCGAGGCTAATGCTGCGCAAATTAATGACGCAATCACTATCAGCTGTGTGACGCTGCTGTGATGTGAGGAAATAAGGTTAAATAAGCTTATGTGATATGTCCATATATCAGTGGTCAATACAGCACCGTTAGCAGCATCTAGACCAGGGGTGGGCAATTAATTTTTACAAGGGGCCACATGAGAAACCTGAATTGTGTCAGAGGGCCACACAGTAGCTGGGTGTTGTCACGTACATCGCAGCTCTCATCCAAAGCCAGACAAAAACAGTTAATGTCGGACAGGACATGTTAAAAAAAAAAGTCGGACGCTCTGTTCTTCAGATTAGCTTTATCTTTCATTTCTGAGAAAGAAATACTTGGCAGTCCATGTGTTGTTGAAAACTTTTCTTTTCTTAGCATTAGCCGACATCTTGAGGCTAACCTTGCTAGCGTCACTTATCACTGTTCACCTTCACTCACAACACACGCACGCACATACGTCGATACGGAAGTAACGTAAATGTAAACGCTTTTCAAAATAAAATTTCAAATTTCAAAATAAAAGCAGCACAGTTGTATTGTAAGCATGACACAGATATTTGTTTAATTTATGTTGTAATTTATGATTGGCCTCACGCGGGCCGGACAGAGACGTAGAAAGGGCCGGATGTGGCCCGCGGGCCATAATTTGCCCAGGTCTGATCTAGACACATTTTTTTACTTTTGAGCGACACTCTTTATACAATGAAGGTATTTTTTCTCCCGTATCTGAATTCTGTAGGGGGATCAAGTGTCTTCATGAAACTCTTAAACCCCTCCTGTTCAACCAAAGAGAGGGGTTGTAGGTCCTTCAGGATCATTTCAGCAATACTTTTCCTTCAACAGTTAACAAAAAGGGGTTATTATATTCAGCTACATACCCATATTTCAGGTTTGAGGCATATATCTTTTATAGGTGTATGTTTTTGAGTTTCAGTAAAATAAAAAAAATTTTCAACTGGCTGAATATATAATTATAGTTGAATCAGTCTGCGGAAACTGCATGTACACTATTTGTGAAACAGTTGACACTGTAATTTATAATTAATAATTCATTAAGTAATGATTGAAAAATGTAATACTGATGCTTGCCAATCGCATGGTAGCTGTGATGGAGTTTGCACTGTAATTTATCATTCTCCAGTTTATAATAACGCTAATGCTGACGCTAGCGCGTGCTAGCATTAGCACCACCTGTGACACATTTCACACTGAAATTTATAATTCAGCTTATCATAATAACTTAGCTAGCTTGCACTAGCTCGCGCTAGCAATCGAGACGTGTCTGCTATAGTTTGCACTGTAATTTATCATTCTGTTGTTTACAAAAATTTGGCTAGCTTGCACTAGCTCGCAATAGCATTAGGGACATCTCTTATACAGTTTGCACTGTAATTGAACATTCTGTTGATGATAATAACTTAGCTAGCTCGCATTAGCATTAGCAATGCCTGTAACACACAATTTCTAGTGTAATTTCTCATTCTGCTGATTATAAGAACTTAGCTAGCTAGCGGTACCATTAGCATGCTACCATGGGATGCTACTGTGTCCAACACAGACAAGACCAGGTACTGCCACCTGCAGTAGTGGGATACATATAACAACCCACAGTAATACAGTGAAACAGCAGACCTTCAGCTGTCTTTAGCTCATGTTCACTAATTGTTCAGCAGAGTTTCGCTGCATTTTCAGCACAACTTTCAGCACTCATTCACAAGCATTTCCTTCTGGAAATCGATTTTTCTAGTTACTATTATATCTTAATCTTCCACCGTTTTTTGGACACCAATTTCGGCCAGAGTTTTTATCTGATTTGTACAATTCATAATTCAAAAATTCATACACCAGCTCCAGCAGATGAGTGGTATTACTTTTCTCACTGCAACCCCACATACTTTTTACAGAAAAAAAATGTTTGTACAATATTTCTGCCCATTGGAAATACATTGAAGTTAAGTTTCACTCTCATATTTTCTACCACTAGATGGTAGTATTGGAGCATTACAGAGAAAATTATCCTCACTTGTCTTCAAGGAGATTGAATCGAACGCAACTGGATTTTTGGTTTTTGCCTTTTTGAAGACGTTTCACCTCTCATCCAAGAGGCTTCATCAGTTCGTGCTCCCTGACTAGGCTGAGACTAGTCCAACTAGCTGGGTGAAGGTCCAACTATTTAACCTCTAAGAGGGCGGTCACATGGCCAGTGGTATCAATGGGTCGTCAGTGCTCCATATATCCAACGACAGTCGTTAGGGTGACGGTCGTTGGGGTGGTGAACAGTCTATGACTTCGTTAGTGTCCTATTGTATTATAACGACAGTCGTTGGAGTCACATGAGGCCATATGTGAGCAGCTGTTGTTCTTGTCACTTGTCTTTTATTGTGCCTTCACAAGTTGATGGAGATACTTTATTCAAATGTTAAACAAGCCACAAGAATTTCAGCTGTTGCACTTAGGAACAATTTATCTCTATTACAGTTGTAAACAATTTATGGTAGATTACAGTACTATATTAGCAGTAGAATTTTCCAGCAACAACCTCAATTCATATAACCTGAATACGGAAAAAAGATGGCTGCCGAGGTGACACACAGTTTGGCAGGCTCTGTGTGTTTGCCTAAATAGTCTTTCAATAACATCAAATGTTTCTTTGTTGCCCTTGTAAGTTGTTACCTATTTGTCTGTTTAAATTGTCCGCAGAAAAGGGATAATCAAATCCTGTACCCAGCTAAGTGGAGTCAGCATGCTCTCTTCACAAAACTACTGGATCATGGTCATGGTAGGCCGCCTCCACCTCCAGGTAAACATGGACTGTTAGATTAATCTAAACCATTCCTGGGAGCCATACATATTGTTATAATGTTGCTTTTGGCTGGTGACATTGAAGTAAATCCTGGGCCACAGCCACTACAAACAGGGCCACAGCCAAGGCTATCTAGGCCACAGCCAATGCTACATGGGCTACCAACATAGCTACCTGGGCTCACCATCAGCTACCTGCACTAACTCCTAGACTACAACTGCTCCCTGGGCTTGCACCTGGGCTACCACCATCGCTCCCTGGACTAGCCCCTGGGCTACCACCACTGCTGTCTGGGCTACCACCACCACTGTCTAGGCTACCACCACCGCTCCCTGGGGTACCACAACCGTTCCCTGGGCTGGCTCCTGGGCTACAACCACAGCTACCTGGGTTAGCTCCAGGGCTAGCTCCTGGGCTACCACCACCTCTCCCTGGGCTAGCTCCTGGGCTACAACCACAGCGACCTGGGCTAGCTCCTGGGCTACAACCTCAGCTACCTGGGCTAGCTTCTGGGCTACAACCACAGCTACCCTGGCTAGCTCCTGGGCTACAACCACCTCTCCCGGGGCTAGCTCCTGGGCTACAACCACAGCTACCTGGGCTAGCTCCTGGGTTACCACCACCAGTCCGGCGGCCTCCAACATCAACAGTGGCCAGCAATGTAAGTTTTTTAAGTCTTTAAACCCGGCAAAACGGATATGGGATCCTTGCTGCTGCCTGCTTGGGGGCCACTTAAATGTGAGGAGTTTAATCTCCAAGAGAGAACAAATTGAACACTGATTAATTAACTCCAATATCGATTTTATGGGACTAACAGAAACCTGGTTATCACCCTCATCTCCCGAAGCTATAGTTACAATGCCTGGTTATGATGTTTTTAGAAAGGATAGATCAAAGGGAAAGGGCGGTGGTGTCCTCTTGTATGTTAAAGATCATTTAAAATGCACTGAGTTTATAATACCTGAAGAGCTTCAGTTAGAATGTGTTGGAGTCAACATCATGCTCCCTGCAAACATATCCTTTACTCTTCTTTGTCTGTACCGTAAACCTACAGCTAATGTAAATTTTTATAACCAGCTCAGAGTTTTTTAAATTGTGCAACCATAAAAAGGAGACTATTCTTATCGGTGATTCTAACGTGCATTGGGACAAAAAAAACTGATCGAAAAAATCTTAAATCCATAACAGATCACTTTACTTTTACTCAACTTGTAGACAAGCCAACCAGAGTTACCAATAACTCCCAAAGTTTGATAAATCTACTGTTTACAAATAGACCCGAGAGAATAATTCAAATACATAATCTTGTCACTGGCTTATCCGATTATAACGCAGTCTTTTTTACCAGGAAATTAACCAAAAAACGCAGGCAAAATCACATCAAATCATATATCAAATAAGGCCATTCCAATGAATCAACAACATAATCTGAAAGAGGCAATAAGTGAAATTGACTGAAACCTCGTTCTCTCATCTAATGACATTCATTTCTGTTGTAATTATTTTTCTCAAAAAATCCAGTCAACTATCAACAACTTCACCACTAGAGGGAGACAAAGAAAAATCACTTCCCATGGTTTAACTCAAGGTGCATCCAACAAATTAAGGACAGGGACAGTCTTCTTAAAACAGCTTTGAAATCAGGTTGACCACAGATAAACTCAAATTTACATCAACTAGAAATAAAGTAACACATGCCTTGTGTAAGACAAAGGCGAACTTTTTTTTATCAAAATCATTGAAAGTGCAAAAGGGAACAGTAAAAAAATTTGGAACAGTATTGACAAACTTTGTGGTAAGCAAACAAAACAAAGAGATTGCTCTGAACTAACAATAAATATTAAAAATAAATTAGTAACCGATTCTCTCACTGTTGCCTCCGAATTTAATAATTTTTTCATTAAGTCTGTCAGTGATGTATCAAAACTGTTTAATCCATCAAACAGAGAATGTTACATCATCAACCACATCCACCCAGTTTTTACTATAAATGAAACAACTGAAGTAGAAATAGTCAATCTTATTAACTCCCTTAATACTTCGAAGGCCAAAGACAACTCCAATCTTGATGTAAGTTTTCTAAAAGAACACAAAGATACACTGATTCAACCAATAACACATATGATAAACTTATCCATTAAAATTTCTGTGGTCCCTGAAGTGTGGAAAAAGGGTGTAATTAGTCCAATTTTTAAATCAGGTAACAAAAGTGATAAAAGTAATTACAGACCAATCAATATTCTACCAGTCGTTTCCAAAGTAATTGAAAGACTGATTGTTAAAGTACTGACAAGCCATCTAGAGCAATGTCAAACCCCATTACACCCAATGCAATTTGGATTTCGTCCCAGTCACTCAACTGAGGATGCTATTAATATGTTTCTTGAAAAGACTAAGAGCTTCTTAGACAAAAATTGATGCGTCGGTGCGGTTTTCTTATTTAAAAAAGCCATTTGACACCGTTGACCGCAAAATTCTCCTAGCTAAATTAACAAAATACAACTTTTCAGAGAAGGCCTTAAGATGGATGAAATCATATCTCCATAATCGTAAACAGTGTGTTGTGGTCAACGGTGTCAAGTCTTCTTCTCAATACAAAAAAACAGTGTGCATGATGTTCTCAAAAAAAAACTGTAAGCTCACTAACTCAAATGTATTTTTGGGGGGAGGGGAGCTTGATCTTGTAACGGAATTCAAATACCTTGGTGTTATCCTGGACTACTCTTTAAACTTTAAAAATCATTTGCATAACTTTAGGCATATCAGGTCATCCTTAACGACAGGAGTAGCCAAAATGTTTTTACATGCCATGATTTTATCACATATTGATTATTGTTTTACGAACTGGTCTTTTGCGAGTGAAGCTACACTCAAACAAGTTGAATCGCTATACAAGAGGCATATCAAAATATTCGCCAGAAAACCTATTTCACACCACCATTTCAGAATACTGGAATCTTATAATTTATTAAGTTTTACTGTGCTATATATAAAATACTTAATGGTCTCACATCACCAACACTTGGAGAATACATCAAGCTAAAAACAACCACTGGCAGAACCACCAGAGCCACAAGTAGAGGTGACTGTGAGGCCCCGTATAGACGCACCACCTTTGCACAATCAGTCCTTTCAGTCAGAGGCGGTAACATCTGGAATAACATCCCTCACACAATAAGAGAATCCCCCACATACAGTACCTTTAAAACCAATCTGGCTTAGATCCAATCAACGCTGTACTCACAAGCTCTGCTCAGACCTCATGTCGCATAATACATACACGTATGTGGCATGTGCCATGATTGTCTGAGCAGTAGCATAGTCTGTTGTTCCAGCGGTGCATGCATACATATACCTATGTAGGCCTGTGTTTACCCTGCAATATTGACCTCTGATGTCTTTAACCGAATATGTCTCAACTATTGACTGTATTTTCTTTTGGACATTGTTAGATCCTCATGTCTTGGTCGTCTTAAAGCGGCAGGAGAGGACCAACACATCTGGTCAAATTTTAAATTTATTATTTACTTTTAGAAATAGTAACACCTTACTCTGTAAGCACTTTTCTATATACGTGTTGCACCCTTAATATGAACGGCCAAAAACCACGTCCATCTTCGTTTTTGCAACTTTTAATAATAAAAGAACTGTCCACGGTTCAATACAAGCAGCCATCTTTGTTTCTCCCGTATACACACACAACAGCGTACTTTTTCCTCTCTCCCTCTTAAAGAGACAGTACAAACATTTCAAAATATACATAAATTCAGTTAATATTTTAACTTTGAAAGAATTACAATAACATAACTTAACTGAAACACATTACCTCCACTGGACACTGATATTTTAACATTAACAAATATGAAATTATTATTCCAGTGTGCCACATCCTCCCCCACTAAAGAATAAAATGTTAGCAAAACATTTTACTTTAGGTGGACTGTATTAAC
>JAFBJQ010006493.1:0-31463 GCA_016785345.1 Trinectes maculatus | reverse complement strand
CAGTCTTTGTCTGATCAGTACAATTTATACATCAAAAAATCCAGCTCCTTCAGGAGATCACTGGTATTACTTTTGTCACTCCAACACCACATACTTTTTATTATTATTATTATTTTCACTTGATGTCTCTCATCTCGTCTCGTCATCTCCCGCGTATCCGGGCTATTACTTTTCTCACTCCAACACCACGTACTTTTTACAGTAAAAATTATTTTGTACAATGTTTCTGCCCATTGACATCATGATGTCATCCACTCTAGCTGCTGTGCCTTTGATGACATGAGGTGGAATTCTTAATCTTCTGCCACTTTTTGGACATCAATAACTACCACAGTTTTTGTCTGATTTGTACAATTTATACAGTTTCGCTGCATTTTCAGCACTGCTTCAGCATTCACACGCATTTCCTTTAGGAAATGCTTACACTGTTTCTAGTTATTATTATATCTTAATCTTCTGCCGGTTTTGGACGTCAATAACCACCACAGTTTTTGTCTGATTTGTACAATTCATAAATCAAAAAATCCAGCTCCTTCAAGAGATGGGTGGTATTATATATGGTTGGCACTGTAATTTATAGTTAATAATTCATTAATCAAGTAATGATTGATAATATGATGCTGATGCTTGTCCATAGCATGCTAGCTCGCGCTAGCATTCAGGACATGCTGAGTGTGCACTGTAGTTTATCATTCTGTTGATTACAACCACTTAGCTAACTTGCGCTAGCTCGCACTAGCATTACGGACATCTCTGATACAGTTTGCACTGTAATTTATCATTCTGTTGATTATAACAACTTAGCTAACTTGCGCTAGCATTAGGGACGTCTCTGCTATAGTTTGCACTGTAATTCATCATTCTGTTGTTTATAACAACATAGCTAGCTCGCGCTAGCATTATGGACATCTCTGCGAACCTGTGCACTGTAATTCATCATTCTGTTGTTTATAACAACGTAGCTAACTTGTGCTAGCTCACGCTAGCATTAGGGACGTCTCTGCTATAGTTTGCACTGTAATTCATCATTCTGTTTATAACAACGTAGCTAGCTTGCATTAAGCCTGTGAATATTCTCATTCATCCAGGTCATAGCTAGCTCGCATTAGCTCGCGCTAGCATTTAGAACATCTCTTATACAGTTTGCACTGTAATTTATCATTCTGTTAATGATAACATCTTAGCTAACTTGCGGAAGCTCGCACTAGCATTAGGGACGTCTCTGCTATAGAGTACACTGTAATTCATCATTCTGTTGTTTATAACAACGTAACTAACTTGCGCTAACTCACGTTAGCATTACGGACGTCTCTTATACAGCTTGCACTGTAATTTAACATTCTGTTGACGGTCATAAGTTAGCTAGCCCGTGGTAGCTCGCGTTAGCATTAACAATGCCTGTGACACATTTTACACTGTAATTTATAATTCTCCTGATTATAATGACATAGCAAACTTGTGCTAGCTCGTGCTAATATTGGGGGCATCTGTGATGCAATTTCCCCAGTTATTTATCATTCTGCTGATTATAACAACTTGTCTAGCTAGCGGTAGCGTTTGCATGCTACCAGGGGATGCTACTGTGTCCAACACAGATAAGACCTGCTACGGTCATCTGCAATAGTGGAAGACATATAACAACCCACAGTAATACAGCAGACCTTCAGCTGTCTTTAGCTCATGTTTACTATTTGTTCAGCAGAGTTTCGCTGCATTTTCAGCACAGCTTTCAGCATTCACACGCATTTTCTTCAGGAATTGCACTTTTTCTAGTTATTATATCTTAATCTTCCGCCGATTTATGGACGCCAACGTCACTGCAACACCACATACTTTTTACAGAAAACATTATTTTGTACAATATTTCTGCCCATTCAAAATACATGGGAGTTGAGTTTCAGTCTCATATTTTCTACCACTAGATACTAGCATTGGAGCATCTAGCAGAAACTGATCCTCACTTGTCTGTCATTGTGCCTTCATATACTTAATTCAAATGTTAAACAAAAACTGTCAGCTGCTACATAAGGAATAATTTGTTTCAATTACAGTTGTACACTAAATCTAATACTAATGCAGTACATGACAGTACTGCATTAGTCGTAGATTTTTCCAGCAACAACTTATGTTCATACAACGTCTGTAATGGTGAGCATGCTTATTAAGCACTCTATTTGTGATGCAGTTGACACTGCAATTTATAATTAATAATGCATTAAACAGGTAATGACTGATAATATGATGGTGGTGCTGGCCCATAGCATTGTAGCTTGAGCCAGCATCAGGGACATCTCTGATACAGTTTGCACTGTAATTTATCATTTGCCAGATGATACTAATGCTAACGCCAACGCTAGCTCTCGCTAACAAAAGCAATGCCTGTGACACATTTCACACTCCAATTTATAATTCTGCTGGTTATAATAGCTTAGCTAGTTTGTGCTAGCTCACGCTTGCTCATGCTTGCATTATGGACATCTCTGATAAAGTTTGCAGTGTAATTTCTCATTCTTTTGACTATAACAACTTAGCTGGCTTGAGCTAGCATTACGGGCCTCTCTGATACAGTTTGCACTGTAATTTATCATTCTGTTGTTTATAACAACATAGCTAGCTTGCGCTAGCTCGCGGTGAGAGGTCTTACTACGGGCGCAGACTGAGCATGCTGTCACAAAGTCCTTGACGTCACTGTTCATACTTGGCCACCAGAACCGCTACCTTCAGGAACGAACAGGAGATTAGGAGGGCATCCATCCAGGGGTGGATGATCGTGTTGAGCTTCCTGGACCACACGTTCAACCTCCAATTTGGCTGCTCTAACCACACAAGCTGCTGGCAGAATGGGTTCCTCAGTTGGCCCCTCCCTCTGAGAAGAAAACTGCCGAGACAGGGAGTCAGGCTTAATGTTGCGAGAACCGGGTCTATATGTAATAAGAAAGGATGGGATGAGCTGACCCCCCCCCCGCCCCCCCAGTGTCTCCACTCCTGCAACGCAGCAACCACAGCCAACAACTCCTGATTGCACACGTCATAATTTTGCTCAGAGGGAGTCAAATGACGAGAGAAAAAGGCACAGGGATGCAACTTGTTGTCAATGGTGGACCGTTGAGAGAGGACGGCCCCGAACCCAGAGTCCGATGTGTCTCCCTCCACTACAAATTGTAATTTGGGGTCAGGATGAATTAAAACAGGGGTGTTTATAAAAAGTAACTTTAGCTCAGAAATCTCTTTTTCCACCTGGAGGTGACCAACAAAATGATGTCTTAACAGAGGTTAATTTAGTCAGAGGTGTAGCAATGCGACTATAGTTTCGAATGAATCTGCGATAGAAATTCGCAAAACCAAGAAACCGTTGCAGTTGCTTTCTTGTTGTGGGAGTTGGCCAGTCTACCACTGCCTAAGTCTTAGCAGGATCGGATTTCAACTGACCCTTCTCCACTACACAACCCCAACCCCCTGATGAAATTCACACTTCTCAGCTTTAACAAACGATTTTGCAATAACCTCTGAAGAACTAACCTAACGTGCTGAACATGTTCATCAAGGGAGCTAGAAAAAATTAAGATGTCGTCAAGATACACAAAAACAAAACGTCCCAGCATGTCTCGAAGCACGTCGTTAATTAGATTCTGGAAGATGGCGGGGGCATTGGTGAGCCGGAACGGCTATTAACTGATCCATCATCTCTTTTCTCCCTTAACCTGTCATCTAACCGTATGGCAAGATAAATTAGTTCGTCAAGAGTCGTGGTCTCATCCCTAGCTGCTAACTCGTCTCTAATTTCATCATTAAGACTGCGGGTAAATACTCCCTGCAGTGCTCTATCATTCCAACCGCTCTCGGCAGCGAGAATGCGGAAGTCAATAGAGAAACTGGCCACAGATGTGGCGCCCTGGCGAAGGTGTAACAATTTACTATCCACCTCTTTTCCTCTATAAGGGTGGTTAAAAACTTTCTTGAACTCAGAAACAAAAGCGGAATAATTATAAAAAATTTCTGAGTGATTTGAATGAATGGCCAAGGCCCAAGCAGCAGCTTTATTGGTAAGTAGACTACATAAATAAGCAATACGTGATTTTTCTGAACAAAAAGTTAACGGTTGTTGGTCAAAAACTAGGGAGCAGTGAAATAAGAACCGGTTACAGTCACCTGATGTGCCAGAATATCGTTCTGGAGTGGGGATACGAGGCTCACTATGGAATGGTTGAAACCCAGGACCCGGAGGCCCAGCCGCTGCCATAAACGATGACTCAGGAACCGGTGCAGTGCTCCTCGGTCTGTAGTGGTGGATCAGCTGACGGAGAGGCTTCTATAGCGACGAGAGAAAACGTTTTGGAAAAATGTACTTCCAGCTGACTCACGTGAGAAGAGAGGAGACCCAGCCGAGTTATCACTTCCTTGAGGGCCGACTCGTGCTGACCCACTTGGTTTCCGTGAAGTTTTAGAGCGTCCTTTACCCACTCGGTTTCCGTGGGATCCATCTTGTTTGGCTGGATAATTCTGTGATGGTTCAGGTTTTCAGGATCCCAGGAGGGTTTTAATGTCCAAAATCCCAAAAAACAGAAAAATACTCTGTGTCAGCAACAATGGAGCGAGAAAACCTCATGGTCTATGCAGTGGAGGCAAGGTAGCGGAGCTGGTCTCGACAGCAGATCGAAGCAGGAACTAGAAGACAGAGAACGCTGTTAGCAAAGGCAGCGAGGAACAAAGGACTGAGCACAAAACAACCACAACAGGTACCATGAGTATGGAATTATCCAGCGTGGTCGAAGTCTACGCTCTCCTTATAAAGGGACCCAGATTGCCAGATTGGAAGCAGGTGTGTCTCGTAAGCTGTCCAATGGAGAGACCAGCTCCACCCCCAGCCAAACCTGCACTGCAGACAAAAGGAGGAGGAGAAAACAAAACCAAAGCCAAAACCCCCAGCAGAACAGGAATCAAACATAGAACCATGACAGCCCCAATTGTATTTTTTTTAATACTTATCCTCCTGTCTGCTCTGGAGGAGGAGTGAATGTTACTACTACAAGACAGAAAATGTACAGGTACATTATAGTAAAATGTAGAACCTCTGATGAGAAATTCCCCTGCGACTTAGCCAGAAATTGCATGTTGCATATTGTCAGTTCCTATTTTCGCTACTGGTGGTGGTTTTTGTCTCTGATTTTTCTTCTGTGAGCTCTTGTTATAACTATTTTATTTTTGTATTTCTGTGGCAAATTGCAGAGCCACAGTAAATCTTCAAATACCAGTGGTGGACAGTCAGGGTTTTATTAAAACATCAGTCTGTGATTACATAAATACATAAAAACACAACACCATTTACCTGAAAACATTTATTAAAACAGTTTTAATATATGTTTCCATTTATCCTCATTAAATCATCCAAAATAGTCTGTTCTCTTCCTTTCACGGCTTTTCTTGGGGTCGTGGTACTTCCAGGCATGTATATTTATATTAGAGTTTTTATCCAATCATATTTTTTATCTAATCATTATTTGCCAGGGTCAAAGAAATCTGCTTTAAAAGCCTTGAGAATTAATACTGCAGGCGCCTGTTGCCTAAAATAAATGGCGATGGAACTGTTTAACCAATCAAATTTTGATTTGGTGACACAGAGGCCATCTAGTATGCTTACAATAACATTGCCACTCTCACGTCCCTTGATTGGTTGGTCAGAGTGAGTAGCACATCTGTAGTGACCTGCACAAGCAAAAATATATTTTATATTGATTTAAAACTTATGCCAGCAATAGGACAGGGCAGGCTCAACTTTCAGCATTAGCCTCAGGATGGAATAGAATAGGAAAGAACTGAAACGCGTTGTACAATAGTACAAGAGTAATTGAGTTATTTTTAAGGAATGAAAGGAGGATAAATTTATGTACAAATATTACCAGTACCACCTTTATTTATAAAGCACTTTAAAAACAATTTCCGTTAGCCAAATTGCTGTACACAGCAAGGTTAAGGCATATAAGATGTTATGGTTGTGTTGAGTTTTGTGTTCTTCCCCCTCTCTCCCCTTTCTGTTTGTCATTGAGAGCAGGTGTGTGGCAGGTGGCGTGGCTGGTCAGCAGCAGACGAGGCACACCTGTTAAGAATCAGCTCATTTCCTGCTCTATATAAGGCTGGTCTTTTCTCTACCTGGTTGCCCGATGATTCCATGTGTTGGGTAGTTCATCTCTACCTCCTTGTTTTTTCTGTCTTTTGAAAGAACCTTCTGCCTTGCTGCTGCATCATGTTTGGTTTTTCTCAGTTCCTGCTTTTCTGTACCCACCTGTGTTTTGTGTTTCTCCACTGAAAATTCTACAGGCCAGCCAACTCTATGCCTCCCTGCTCTGTAGCTTGTTTTTGCTTTTCTGGACATTAAACTATTGCTTCACATCAACCTGCCTGACTCAGTCTCTGCTTTGGGGTCCGACCTACAAACCAAATCATGACATAGGAGGAATTAAAAAGATTAACAACACTTTTAAATAAAATTAAGATACTGTACAACAATAAAAGGATAAGAAGGATAAATAAAATAAGATTAAATAAAATAGATTATTATACAATAACATTAAATAAAAATACAATACAATATAGGCCAACGCTTCAAACCTCAGAATGTCTCAAGTAATCAAAATGTTTGGTGGGTAAAATGCATTTTATTATCATATTTTAAAATAATGTTGTCATTTTATTAGGTTAATATTGATGCTTTTTTGATGTGTGGCAGAGGGTATTTATTCTGGCTACATGATTTATCTGTGATGCAACAACTCATTATGCTGCATCATATTGATGGTTTCTATTTTTGCATCATATTGATGGTTTCTTTAGCCACACTGATGTAATTAAGAGGTGGATTAAATCAGTCACTGCAGGCCCAAGTGTGAGATGCACTGCTCACCACTGTCAAATACACTATTAAAGCACTCTCCATTTTAATTGTTATTCTGAATATTTGTCTCTGGTTTTATCTGTTGAATCTACCCTCATCCTCCTGTTTTTCTCCTCTTTCCTGCACCAAGTGTCTGATGTTCACTGCTTTCTTTAGTGATAATGGTACACATAATAAATGTAGTTTATTGGTAACTGTGGAGGTGAAGTCTAGTGAATATGAATCCTGGCTCTGCAATTAGAACCACACTTGCTATAGTTTGCTTAGGGTCCATTAGCTGGGTAAGCCACTTAGCCTAGCCACCACTAGCAATTCATAGATAGCTCCTGGGCAGCTGGGAGCCCAGGGCACTTGGGTGGCACCTCGTATAGATGAGCAGTTGCAAGCTATGTTGCCCTTTGTTTTATCCTTTTCAACATTCTTTCCAAGAAATACTTGAACCAAGTCTCATTCATCCATTCATTTTCTACTGCTTGCTCTCTTCAGGGTCGCAGAGGGGAGCAAAGGGGAGGGTACACCCTGTAAAGCCAACATTTACTGTATAGAGACAACCTTAGTCAGTTTAAAGTTTGCAACAAACCTAATATGCATGCCTTTGGACTGTGGAAAAAGATGGAATACCTGGAGAGAACACATGTGGAAAACGTGCAAACTCCAGACAAGACATCCCCTGTCTGATTCAATCCAGAAACCTTCCTACTGCTGTTAGATACAAATGCCTGTGCCAACATGCTGCCTCTCTAGTAAATAAAAACAAAAATGTTAACGCCTGATTAAAACAGGTCCTTTTTCAAGACCAGAGTAAGATTTCAACAAGTCTTTGAGCAATTTCAAGAATTTATTACAAAAGCAAATGAATAGACAAATCTGTATTACAAATTGAGCAGTAGATACTGAAGTTTTTTTGCCTCATTTAATACACCTCTGCATGGGCACCATTAGTTGCACGAAGCACATCAAGACAGTTTTTGATTTCTTGCCATGTTCGCTGTAGCATAGTGCCGTCAGTGGTGGCAGTGGCATTAGTGATAATATGAGCAATAATGTTTTCATATAACAAATGTGATTAACATAGCTCATCAATTGCATTTGTAGTAATTTTTTGAAATTGTAAAGAGACTTTGTGGACACCCTGGATGTTGGCATTATGAAATTGTTGTATTTTGGTGTGATGAAAGTGTTTTTGAAATTGTTGTCATTGTATTTACATTTTCTTTTCACTTGGCATTTCTCTACAAAACTGGTTAATATTCCTTTTCTTAGCCCGTTAGCGCCCCCTGCTGATAAAAACTGTGTTGTGATGGTCCTACTCTTCTTACTGCTGTTTGATTGGCTTTGGTGACATTGTGGTTTTAGGTTAACACTCTTGAACCCCCCCCCCCCCCCCCCCCCCCCCCCCCCCCCCCCCCCCCCCCCCTAGCCCCCCCCCCCCCCCCCCCGTCACTACCCACCCAACCACACATTTACTGACACATTGACTCGACACATTTGCAGACTCCATTCCCTGAGTATCATTTGCCCTTTTTTTTATACATTTTGTTCATATAATCTTCTTCCATTGTTTGTCGTAGCAGTTGAGTTGACTGTGAATTTACTCACTAATCTACAGTAATCCTGATAAAGCACATAGCCATTTAATTTATCAAGAGGCGAAGACAGCCTTCAGAACTTGTAGAAATAGATAATAGATAACTTCAGCCTTGTCAAAGTAAAGTGAGTCAGCTATTTACAATTTCAATGGAGCTGCATGTCAGTACAAATTATTATGTTAAATATAAAATATAAAATCTCAAAACTCAAAACTGTCAAAATGCCAAGTAAAGAACACAGAAGAAGAATGTGATGATCAGGTTTTTAAGTTTTCTCTTGCAGTGGCTTCAAATTAAGCAATATCAACATGAACCCAATAAGCTTTAAAGTAAATTTTTAATATTTAACATAGTCTCAGTGAAATAAATAATGAAGTCCCTTACAAAGAAAAGTTTAAAACAATAGATACAAACCAGGATAATCCTAGAGAGAGAAAACAAGTAGAAAAAATAACAAGCTTGTTTGAAAACCATTTAGAAAATAAAAACATCAGTAGATTCTAACTTGCTGGTGGCTGTATCCATAACACAAGGCTAAAAAAAGCCAAATTCCACTAAAGTTCTGTCAAAAGTCTCAATGCATGTGTACAGATGCAGTAATACAGACTATTGATAAATACCCTTCATTTAAATATCCAGGAACAAAAAGCACACAGACACAGTTAAAGACCAGCTGATGAACATGGTGGAGCTGGTGGAGACCAAATAAACACAACTCCAAATGAATGCTCTAAGTCATTGATTGCTACCATTGTTCATTACATATCTAGCAAATACAGTTTACCAAGTTCAGATTATGAGAGAGTGTTAAGATTATGAGAGACCTCTGTTAACGAAGCATCAGTGTAAAAGTGTAATTAAGTATTAACGCTGGCACTATTAATCGGGACAGTTACTAAAAGATGTGTCATGAATTTCATTTGTGTAGACAGGGATATTCATGTAATGTTGTCATGACCAAGGTCAGTCAAGTAATGAACAGTTAGAAGGAATTTGTTGACCTTTCTGGTCCACACATGGCTGTTACAGTAGTAACCCATCTAAAGCTGAAAACACTCTCATGATGACATTAGACTGTGGGTGGAAATCATGGACAAGATAAATCTGCTTTAGTTGTGTTCATTCCTTGACCTTGGGGCATCCAGTTTGCCTGCCAGTGTTTCTTATGTTATAAGGTAATTCTTCTCTTGTAATCTGTTAACAATCTGATACTTTTTATTGATTCTCATTTTAGATTATAATATTATGTTATTGCTCACTCAGTGTTTTAAGGACGACAGCTGGTTGTGTTAGTGATAAAACTTTTCCATTTTGTCGGACTGAAGACTGTATTTTTTTTCGATAGGCCTCTTTCTTTGGATTTTTGGAAGCTTGTAGGTGCTGCAAAACTCCGCTGTGAACAACTGCTTTGACCTGATGTGCCTGAAAGACAGATAAGTAAGACTTGACTTGATTTAAGGTAAGGTAGCTTGGTTGCAGCAAAAAATCTAATCAGTTTTAGGTTTCTAAAGAAGGCATTATTTTACGTTTAATTTGCTTAGCGTAACATAGAGTGTGACCCAAATGGGTCACACACTATGTTATGTGAGTACTTTGAACTTGCAACACCAAGTGGTCGGAGGTTAGTAAAGACTGTATTCCTGCAATTAGGTCAAAGATGATGTTTGGCTATGGATGTGAATCTGAATATTGTTAACTGAAGTGACGGTTGGGGATAAAGCTACAAAGCGAACACTGTGTTAAGATTATCTTGTCAATTTTTTTTTATCAAGGTTCTTACCATATCTTTCATTGTAGTGGTGTGTATTGCTGTGGTTGTGGCTGGTGAGGTAGTGGTCTGCTGCTGGCTCTTTGGTTTGGCACAATACTTCTCCAGATGCTGAAGTTCACAGCCAGCTGACTGGCAGCACTCATCTACTATTCCCTTCCGCCTGGGCCGAGCACCATAACCAGACCACGTACCTTTACCTGAAGAGGTCAACAAAAAACTAATGTAAACAAGAGCATCTTTAAGGCTGCATTATCTTAAGGCAATCTTGATTGACATCATTCAGCCATGTATGGTTGAATGATGTCAACCATGTATGGTAGCAACAGAAAGTGTAAAACACTTTACACTCTGTATTTGGTGTGTTTCAACAGATCCTAACCCCTCTTTTGAATCATCACACTGACAAACAAAATAATTGAACAAAAGTAACTGAACAAAACAATAATGATTTGGTTTATCTAAGAGACTTTTCAGTAAATAATCAGTAGCAGCATCTTCTAAATAAGCTGGAAAATAATTATCTCTGAACACTGGGAGCACAATTTTGTCTGAAATCTGTATGAAAAACACACCACTTTCATATAAAAAATCATACATAATACACAATTGTTTTCCATCTTTCCTTCCTTGTTACTTTATATGAAAGCTGAAACCATCTCAGATTACAAATGTTTTCATAATAAAGCTCATACACTGTGGCACAGTGTTCTGACTGGCATGTTACCCTTCTGGATGGACTGCCTCAACTCAGATAGCAGATGGAAAATGTGGCCTTGGTCAGAATAGGGGAAAGATAATCAGGTAAAAGGGCCTCTGAGTAATTCTCTTTGTGGCAGTGGTCCAGTGGTTAGCAATTGTGCCTCATAGCAAGAACATTCCATTGATCCCAGGTCAGCCTGAGATCTTTCTGTGTAGAGTTTCCATGTTCTCCCCATGTCTGTGTGGGCTCTCTCTGGGTTAAAACTTGGAGACTCTAAGTTGACAATT
Source organism: Trinectes maculatus (assembly GCA_016785345.1). NCBI lineage: Eukaryota > Metazoa > Chordata > Actinopteri > Pleuronectiformes > Achiridae > Trinectes > Trinectes maculatus. The sequence goes on along the minus strand of JAFBJQ010006493.1, from coordinate 20,227 downwards.
GGTGTGAATATGAATATGACATGTTGTTTGTCTCTTTATAACCTTGGCCAAGTGATAGGCTGGCAATCTAACAAGGGTGTACCCTGCTTCTCTCCCAGTGTCAGCTGGGAATGGCTCCAACTCTCCTTTTGATCCTCAAGAGGATAAGTGGAAGGAATTGACTGAATGAATACTAAATTACTAACACTAATATAATTTTTCTGCTGAGGCTCACAACATTAAGTGCACTGGTTAATTTTAATGTAAATGCTTTAAGAGGATATAGTTTACTGTTGTGGAGCTGACAACTTGCTCGGGATAACTACAGTGTTATACACATTTGCAAAAAAAAGTATAAATATACAAGACAGAATTACTTTGATAATATTTGGTCCAATTCCATTATATAAATTGTAAGGTGCTTTCAATGGTTAGATTAAAACCATAGACACAATGTCTCCTATGGCAAGTTAAGTGGCTTTAGTTACACTCCATTCAGACAGCCCTGCAAACTAACAGTCTCTTTTGTGGATACAGAAAATACAGCAGATTTTCCCAGTATTAATGTACACAGTCAGAAGTTAAATAAATGTTATTAGAAATATCATAAAATGAAAAAGATCAGTTGCACAAGAGGGTGTGAGTGAAAAATCCTCACAACTTACAGGAAATAAGTGTAAACAGCTTTTCACTTTTACAAGAATAAAGCTCATTGGGAGTTTCTTTTGGTGAAAGTATGGCATATAATTTGATAAGACTTACCTAAATAAATTCCACGATCCCCACACACAAATATAAGGTCACTAAGAAGATCAGAACCACAGCGGCGCCTGGCTGCATCTGAGAAGAGTGGCCAGCCAGCCATACACATGATCTGAAAACACAATACCTGGAGACGAGGAGAAAAAAAATCTGAAAACACAATTTCAACACAAAACCCACATCATGATAAAATAATATCATGAATTCAGGGGTGCCAAACATCCACCGTAACTTCCTTAAGTCAATTTAGCGAGGGCCTTTATTGAAACTATTGCTGACTCTTTATAAATGAAAAAAATAACAAATTAATGAGTCTTTAAAGCTAATGTCATGTTCTAACAATGGGTTGCCACAAACTGTTTACACCGAGGGCAGCTGTGGCTCAGCTGGATATTTTTTCAAATAAGAAGTTTAGTGTTTCCATCCCAAGCTCTGTATAAATTGTATGTAGTAGTGCTATATATTGAAGCATGGGAATGTATATACAGACAATTATTGATGATGCTTACTCACTGATGCTTTTTATATAAATTTAAAATGTGTGTGTTGAATTGTATTAGTAAACGTGCAAGTTCAGCTGTCCTGCTTTGCACTAGATTTGATTAATACAAGTAAGCCAATTAAATAAATCACAATTCCCTAAATTAGAATCTACTGAAAGCCATATGTTGTTTTAGGCAATTAGAGGGAAGACTCGTAAAGCAGAGTTTCACACTATGTACTTCAGCAAAAGTCTGTGGGTCCGGTGGCTATCAAACATTTAGCATTTAATCTTTAATTTCCTGATATTCTGAGTCCTTGGAAGTGAGCAGAAGTAAATCAGGTCTTACCGTGAGTGTCTGCAGCCTGGCAAAGAAGCAGCATGAAGAGTGCATCCTGTCTGTTTTGGACAAACGCCGGCAGACCTGCAGTCTTATACTTATGCTGGTGGGGAGTATCTTAGTGTATCTGGTGTATCTAATCCAGAATTCATATGAGAAGATGTAACATACTGTCACTGGTGCTGAACTTGTCCTGCTGTTCTTGCTATGATTATAGCAGGATATCATACAGTCATGAACATGACACCCACCTGTTTTGTAACTACTTAATTAAAATTATAGTCAAACAATATTAAAACAATATTAGAGGTGTTGATTAAACCATATAATCCTGTTGTTGGATGTAGTTTGTGTAACTGTTGTGTTGCTCTGGTAACATTTTTTCTGTTCATTATTGGACACAAGAACACAGGAATATAGTGACCCTGAGAGCAAAACAGACATAATAATAACAAATGAGAATCAGTTTGATAATACATTCATAGTAGTTTAAGGAGTTTCATTTATTATTATTAACTAATGAGGTTTTAAACATTCGGGTGGCATGATTATGGTACTGTGTACATGGTAAGTGGTATGAATCACGCAAATATACACAACACGCACTCTTGCACATTATATACAATTAGGTGTTTTCTACAATTTCAGCTTCAGCAACCTAATGAATAACAAACTATAAACCAAAGCTATGAGAGGCTACACTTGAAAAAATATAAAAAATTGCGACAAAGATTATTTCATAAGTGTTCATCCTTTTTACAACGTCCCCTGGAAACACATGGGTTATTAATTGCCATTTATTTACTACACCTCCAAAAAACAGACTATTCACAGACATGTAGCATAAGTTACAGTAAATGGTGACTGTATAGTGCTTTTTGTTATGAATGAGTGTGAATGGATGTTTGTATTTGTGTCAGCCCTGCAATGTAGGTAGTGGAAGTAGTAGAGATAGAGTGTATCATGGAGCTCTTTCATGAGAAACTAAGTTTTTAAAAATATATATATATTTGAATGTCACATTCATTAACTCAGTTCTCTTAAAACATTCTGTGGAATCGTAATACCACAGGTCATCTGTAAACTGCTCAACTGCAAAAGAAAAATCCAACTTATGACCCCTATCGTTGGAGTTGGCAAATTGTATAAGGCCTTCAAGTGTCTCTAGAGGGAGCTGTGTCCTTTAGTGATGTAACCTAAAAGAGAGCAAGAGGAAGTTTTAAAGGTAGAGAAATATGGGATGTGTGGAAACATGAGCTCACTAAACCTCTATAACCAAATCAATATAGAATAGAATAGAATAGAATAGAATAGAATAGAATGTCTTTAGTTTCATTATACAATATATAACGAAATGAGAGCCACTCCCTTTGCAGTGCAAACATAAAGAATCGAGAAAAAAGAAAGAAAATACACATAAAAATGTTAAATATACATATAAATGTGAATATATTGCGAGGTATTTACGCATTATTGCACAGTGGGTGAGAAGAAGTATGCATCTAGATGTAAATACAGTATATTGTACAGTAGATGAGTAATATTATTGCACTATGGATGTGAAGGAAATCTCTGCTTAAGGTTTAAGGCTGTCCGATACATTGGCTGCCACTACCATAACGTACCAACATTTCCGACTGAACAGTCACTGACGGAGTTGTATTTTGGGTAGTGTAGATGCTAGACAAGATTGACAAGATAGCACAGAATTAAAACATTATTTTTCTTCTGTACTGACGTTGCTCCTGTAGAAAAACGTTTACACCTGAGTACAGTGTTAAACTGGCAGAACACTGACACAGACACAGATAGAGGAATAGGGTCACATATAAAGTTAAGCCTGATGGTGGTGCCAGAGAACGTCAGGTTTTAGAAAAAATATATTCTCTGAATAAAATCACAAGAAAATGTGATGACCTTTAAGATTCTGTTTCTTTTACATGCACACTGCTGTCTTAGTTCATATTTTCATTACAATATTTCATCATATTGTCACTAGGTTATTCATAATATGAATACCATACATGACTTGCTTTAACAAATTAACACAACACATTGTCCACCAACAACACAAAGTCAGGGCAAAATGACTGCAGCATGAAGAATGCATCATGTCTGTGTGAACTGTTTTACTTCAAGGATATTAGTCTTAGTGCAACCAAGTAAAAAAACTTGGAATAATGACACACATAGTCAGTTCTCAAAATTAATGGGGTCACACTTAGTAGTAAAGTCAAAAAAGTGATAGTTGTTGTTGTGTTAGGAATAACATAATCGTTTTACATTTTTACAGCTCATATAATACAAAGAGGATGGTCAGAATTTCAAATACTCTTTGTTTGAAGCACAATAAGCCATAACTGTGTTTCGGTGTCTTTGTCCTCCATGGCTTTTTGTCCTGGCCCCAGAATGCCTGAACACTGTGACATTATCCACTAGTTATGACAGGATGAGCTCAAATCGACAATTAAGGTATTGTTTTACCAGTGTTATTGTTTGTGGTTTCACTTAATTGACAACAAGTCATTTTTCTTCTATGAAAAACAATCTGTGTAGTGTTTCATACATTGTTTAGAGCTGCAGCTATCGATTATTTTCTTCTATTTGATTTGATTAAACAATTATTTGAATAGGCAAAAAAAAGTAAAAATGTGAAAAACACATGTTTGAAAATGAAACCATGAAACAACCAAAATCAGGTGAAGCAACAACCACAAAAAGTATAAAAGTAAAAAATATTAAAATCGGCATATAGAAATAACAACAATAACAGTATGAAAGTACACATAAATATATGGGGCCTTCATTTAAGCATTTTTTCACTCTTGTACCAGCTCATCAAAGTCACACTTTCCTGAAAGACACAAAATGCAGTATCACATGATGATGCTCATAATATTACATGTTTATAGTATATGCTCCTAGTAATATTTTACGTGACAAAAAGAAAATTTACAGTCCACAGCAAAGATTTGTATTCAAAATTTCTTTGCATTCTGTCTTCCGTATGACTGCTGGACTAATCCACATGCCTTGTGGAAAACTAGGAAGATTCATGGAGCCCTTAAAGTCACATTGGGGGAGGTCCATTCTTCTGAGAACTGAGGCTGCTAAGCTTCATTCAGGGATGTTTTCCCCTCTGTATACAAAAATGTATACAAAAATAGCAGGTAGTAACACATTTTTAATTCTAGAGCCCACTAATGCCACTAGGTCAAATTTATTACCTCCCTACCAAACACTGAGGTTTCAAAATGACAGCACTGAAAACATTAGAAAGCTGCTTCATTTGCAAGATTTTTACAAATTTCCACAGTGTAGATTTCATCCTGTCCGGCAAAGTAGAACATAAAATTTATGTGCATTATGTGTTCTTCTACCAGAGATTAGTGGGTTGTGTAATTGTTGTGTAAAAAACATGGTGTTTTGTTTTTGTTTAGTTTTCACGGTGTACCGTTGTTGCCCTGTGGAGAGAATAAACGTCTGTGGTCATCAGTACGAAGCATGAAGTCCTTTGTGAGCAGACTATGTACAGAGGCAGATGTAAGATCAAAGGAAAATGTTAAGCATTCCGTAATGTCATGTCTTGTCTGTGTTGTATTATGATACATGATGATTTCCTGTTTTATTGTGAAACCCTACTCTCCTCACTGACCACAACCTGGTTCATCTCCTGCCTGTGTACAAACCTCTCGTACACAGGCAACCAGCTCTGACCCGCACAGTGAGGATATGGTCCGACGAGACTAACGAGGCTCTGAAGGATTGTTTCGAATCAACTGTGTGGGAGGAATTCTGTGATTCCCATGGGGAGGACATTGACAGTCTGACACACTGTGTTTCAGACTACATAAAATTTTGTGAGGATAACACTGTACCCACCAAGACTGTACAGTGTTTCCCAGACAACAAACCATGGATTAATACTGACATCAAGGCCCTCCTTAGGGAGAAGAAGAGGGTCTTCAAGTCAGGAGACAGAGGTGAGCTGAGGACTGTGCAGAGGGAGCTGAAACAGAAAATCTGGGAGGGGAAGAACACCTACAGGAGGAAGGTAGAGAACCAGCTGCAACAAAAGGACGTCTGCGGTGTTTGGAGGGGCCTGAAAACCATCTCCGGCCATGGGGGGTCTCACTCCCAAGCTATGGAGGACCACAAGTGGGCAAGCGATCTGAACACGTTCTTCAACAGATTTGATCAGACGTCTGCCCCTCCCCCGGCTCCCCCTGCATGCAGTGTTCTTTGCTCCAACGTCTCCCTCCTCCCTTTCTGCTCCACTCTACTCACAGCCACCCCCCACTGCTCAGCACATCAATACAACCCCCGCATTCACACCATCCAATGAACAGCCCCCCTGCTCCACACTGTCCCTCACAACAACCCAGGTGAGAAACCAACTGCGGAGGATCAAGGCAAGGAAGGCTGCAGGTCCAGACGGCATCAGCTCCAGACTCTTAAAATCCTGCGCAGACCAGCTGTGTGGGATTGTTGGATTAATCTTCAATATGAGTCTGAAGCTGGGGAGAGTACCACAGCTGTGGAAAACATTCTGCGTGGTACCTGTGCCCAAGACACCGCACCCCAAGGACCTCAGCAGCTACAGGCCGGTGGCACTTACATCCCACCTTATGAAGACCCTAGAGCGGCTGGTCCTTGCCCATCTCTGCCCACTGGTGAGCCCAGTGTTGGATCCACTCCAGTTTGCCTACCAACCTGGCATCAGGGTGGATGATGCTGTCATCTTCCTCCAACACCGAGCTCTCTCTTACCTGGAGAAACCTGGGAGCACTGTGAGAGTCATTGTTACGGCCCGAGGGCCGAGGCTGTCTATCCGTGGATAGGTGTGGTTTTTTTGCTCTGTCTCCTCCCTTTTAGGTGTGGTCGACCCTCCGCAGCTGTTTCCAATCAGGAGTGGGCTTAAAAGGAGCGCCAGCCATCGAGAGAGGACGATTATTGGGCAGACAGATAGCGAGAGAGAGCGCGTGGTCCTTTGCTGATCGTTGTGAGCTGTGAGCTATTGTGCTGATCAGGCGTGGTGCTGGTCAGGTGTCGCTTGTTGTGTGTGTATAAGCTGGAGAAGCTGTGGTACTCTTGGGAAGGAGGGTGTTTTCTTTTGAATGTTTTATTGTTTTTTGTTTAACATATGTTTTCCTTACAGATTGTGGCTATCCTGGTTCATCTTTTTGTAACCCTGTTAAAAAAATCCCTATTTATAAGGACAGATAATAAATAATAAATAGTTTGAATATGTTTATTTGGTTAAAACTGTTACTAAAAGTGCAATAGTATATTTCATAAAGGAGAAAATGGTTTGATAAAAAAGTAGATTGTACTAAATAAGTTTAGAAAATTTTATTAAAAGACATAAAGGAGCATTGTTGTATAATTCATTTTACTTTGAAGACGTTCACAGAGAAGAAGTGTAATCCTGGTCCTTAATTGGTTAAGGTGTGATTGACAGGCTTAGACAGGAAGAGCGATTGTGTGTGATTGTTGTGTGTGATTTTGTGGGAGGGACGAAGAAAAAACGAAAAAACCAGCAGTGCGACGCAACAAAAAACGCAACGAAGACGCATGGCAGAGACTGTGGCTGTGTCCGAAATCACCCCCTAACCCCTACTCCCTACTCCCTACATAGGGGATATAAATGTAGTGCACTATGTAGTGAGCTCAACAGAAAAATCTTTCGGACAGAACTCTCAGCGCCGGTAATTACGTCATCGTCGCACAATTAAAACGTACCACATTATTGTCGTCTCACAAAATACTTGTTTGTTTACCACTGCATTTTTATTAAATTAGAGGCTTTTGATTACTTTCCTGTACTTTTTATTGTCGTATTTTGTTATATTTTATAATATTTATGTATATTTCTCTCCCGTCCGTCCGCTATTTTCACTTCCGCGCAGCCCAGAGAATTTCTGGCAATGCATGATGGGATATCTTGGTCGGGTTAGTGACCATCGGATGTACACTACATTTCGCGGTGAATTGTGGGATACATTGAGTGCACTATATAGTGGACATGCTATGATCCCTAAGGCTGTGTGACTTTTCCGTGACACAAAGTGTGTATTTTCAGTGTCTAAAAGACTGTCTGCTCGACATTCTGGGCCTGGATACGGTAGCTAAGCTAGTTGATACGCAGCCAGAGACTTTCTGTTCGAAACTTTCTGTGTTAGCTGCAGCCGTTTAGTTTAGCATGATTGGAGCTAATCCGGAGTGTGGCATTTAGCATTCGCTAGCAAAGTGAATCGATCTAGTTAGAGTAGCTAAATCAGCTTCTGGCATCGACTCTGCTTCTTGGTTTCTACGCAGGACTGTGAGGATTCAGCTGCATCATTGCCGAGCGTGTGACTCGTCGTCTGGTGGACTTCGTCACGGGTTTTCCTGAGAGCGACGCCATTTCCTCATCACCTGTCTGCAGCCATGCTGGAGGCCTGAACTGCTGGGAGCATCACCTTTCGTCAGAGACTGGGACCGGATGCACAGTTAATCTTTGTTGAGTTACGTCAGATTGGAGGTAACATTTTTCTTTTTACTGTTCTTCGTTGAAGTTGGATTTCCTCGCACTCAAGCGTCATCATATCAGGCCTGCAACCTGGGTTATTTTGGTTTTGCCGGCTGTGTGTATGTGAGCGTGAATGTGTTGAGTGTGGGCCCTTAGGTAGCTGAACTTAAATGTTTTTTGCTGAAACTTAAAAGGGTTTTGCTGAACTTAAATGTTTTTGCTGAAACTTAAAAGGGTTTTGCTGAACTTAAATGTTTTTGCTGAAACTTAAAAGGGTTTTGCTGAACTTACAATGTTTTTTTGCTGAAGCTTGAATAGGGTTCTGCTGAACTTAAAAGGTTTTGCTGAAGCTCAAATATAGTTGCTGAAGTATAACAGACTTTTGTTCTCTGAATGTTGTATTCAAAGAGATAAATATAATTTAAGTTAAAGGGATACATTTCATTTAAATTTCATATGTCATTAAAATAAATAGTTGATTTATTGTTTTTCTAAAACAAGTTTGTGACATTCCTTTGTCTTGCTGCTCAGAGAAATAATATTATCTAGAGTAGTGGAATGTGAAGGGGTGTAAAATTATTTAAAATCATCATTTTAAGGATAGTGATCCTATAAACCCTAATTAAATTAACGAACTCAGGGCCCCTCTCTGCTGTAATGAGGAGAAGTGGGCTACATTTTGGTTACTTAGTTTTGAGAACCAGCGTGTTTTGTTATTATAAATAAAATCGTAAATAAATAATAAATAAATAATAAATAAATAAATAAATTATAAATAATAAATAAATTTGTTACATCCCCTCATCCCCTAGCTCTCACACGGGGAACGTAACAGTCATGTTCTTTGACTTCTCAAGTGCCTTCAACACTATTCAGCCCAAACTCCTGGGGGACAAGCTGGGGCAGTCTGGTGTGGACCATCATCTCACATACTGGATTTTGGACTACCTCACCAACCGTCCACAGTATGTGAGGACCAGAGGCTGTGTGTCCGACATCGCCGTCTGCAGCACAGGGGCCCCACAGGGAACGGTCTTGGCTCCGTTCCTCTTCACCCTGTACACTGCAGACTTCACCTACAACTCGCCCACCTGCCAACTGCTGAAGTTTTCTGACGACCCTGCAATTGTCGGCCTCATCACAGATGGGGACGACAGGGAGTACAGGAAGCTGATGCAGGACTTTGTGCGATGGTGCGAGAGGAACCACCCCCTGATCAACGCAGGAAAAACCAAAGAACTGGTGGTGGATTTTCGTAGGCGGACACACTGCCCCCCAACACCGGTGAACATCCAGGGAAAGGACATTGAGGTGGTCACATCTTATAAGTACCTGGGAGTTCACCTGAACAATAAACTGGAATGGACTCATAACACTGCCGCACTCTACAGAAAAGGCCAGAGCCGACTCTACCTGCTACGGAGGCTAAGGTCTTTTGGAGTGCAGGGGGCGCTCCTGAGGACCTTTTTATGACACTGTGGTGGCATCAGCCATCTTTCATGGTGTGGTCTGCTGGGGGACCAGCATCTCGGTAGCTGACAGGAAGAGACTGGACAGACTGATCAAGAAGGCCAGCTCTGAACTGGGATGCCCCCTGGACCCAGTGCAGGTGGTGGGAGAGAGGAGGATAACAGCCAAGCTGTTGTCCATGATGAAGAACGACTCCCATCCCCTGCAGGACACTGTGGCAGCACTGCGGAGCTCCTTCAGTGACAGACTCCTTCACCCAAAATGTGTGAAGGAACGTCACCGCAGGTCCTTTCTTCCAGCAGCAGTCAGACTTTACAACCAACAGTTCTCCTAGTAGACCACAACATACAACACACACAACACACAAAACCCAATGCTGCTACATGATTGCACTACTGTATTTTTTGTATTGTGTACATTACTGTATTGTGAACATTACTGTATGGTTGCACATTGTTGTATATGTATATAGGAGATATATATATATATATATATGTATATATATAGACATATATGTATGTGTATATAGTGTATACTACTACATGTAGTACATGTGCAATGTGTAAATTTACCTAACTTTATCTACATATTGATATATTTAGTTTTTTTCTGAGATGTCTAGTGTTTTGTTGCAATTTCTTTATTTTTTAAAAATATTTTTTACTACTCTTTTACTATCTGTTTAATGCACATTTTCTCTTGCTATCCCTGTGGCTGCTGTAACATTGAAATTTCCCCACTGTGGGACGAATAAAGGAATATCTTATCTTATCTTATGAGACCGAGGTAGCCGCCGTGGATGATAGCGCACGGCAGGCCGAGGACAAACATGCCCTGCGAACAGATAGAGAGCGCAAATGAGTGATAATAGAGGAGGCCCATATCGCAATGACAGGTTGAGCAAGCATGCAAGTGCCGACTGCCCACACAAGTCCTCTCTTACATAACAGTAACCATTTTTTATATTAATTTCATTTTCTACCGCTTAATTCTTTTCAGGGTCACGGGGCAGCTGGAGCCGATCCCAGCTGACATCGGGCGAGAGGCAGGGTACACCCTGGACAGGTCGCCAGCCTATCGCATGGCCAACATAGAATATATATACAGACAAACAACCATTCACACTCACATTCACACCTATGGACAATTTCGAGTGGCCAATTAACCTAACCCCCATAGTGCATGTTTTTGGGTTGTGGGAGGAAGCCAGGGTACCCGGAGAGAACCCACGCAGACATGGGGAGAACATGCAAACTCCACACAGAAAGATCCCCCGAACCGAGATTCAAACCGGGGACTTTCTTGCTGTGAGGCACGAGCGCTAACCACTGTGCCACAGTGCTGCCCCCATTTTTTATATTTCCACATTAAAATAACACACGGTGAATTCATATGGGATTTATCCCAAATTGTTTTCTGACACACTTCCTGTGTCACATGGCCGTGGCCTCGAAAGACAGCGCTTTCGTTTGTGTGGCTACATGCTGGGTGGAATCGTTTAAATAAAAGAAACTAAAAAAAAATGCAGTGAGGGGTTTGATTAAATCTTACATTTGATGATGCTGCTGATAAGCAAATGAGTGCATTCGGCCCCAGGGCTGTCAGTCAAACACGTCCTGCCTGCAGCCCGACTGATAAAATCTGATTTGAATAAATAAATTCTAAGACCCAGTGGCTGCAACGAACCCCCCCACCCCCTCAAGAAAAGAAACAGGGGGATGTTTATTGAACATGAGGTCTGCAATTAAACTATATCAGGTCCAAATAAATTTTAAGCTTGTTAAGGTATACCGTATTTTCCGCACTATAAGGCGCACCGCATTATAAGGCGCACCTTCAATGAATGACATATTTTAAAACTTTTTCCATATACAAGACGCACCGCATTATAAGGCGCTAAAGTGGAGGCTGGGGTTACGTTATGCATCCACTAGATGGTGCTGCGCTAAAGGGAATGTCAACAAAACAGTCAAATAGTTCAGTCAAACTTTATTAATAAATTACAAATCAGCTTTCTGACAACTCCATTCACTCCCAAAATGAATAAACAACTGTTTTATTATTTTCTCCGAGGTAAAGTATTAAAGTATAAGTATATCAAGTATTTTCGTGACATAGTTTATCTTTTAACAACAGCAAGGTATAACATGTAGTGCAACATTTATATCACATAGTGGAGGGGAACTTTTCCTCCATTCAGTAAACACATAAAAAACATTCTGATGCTGTTACGGTAAATTAAACGTTAGTGTAATCACAATGTAGTAACAACCGTAATAGTGCAAAGCAACAACAATAATAACTCAATGTTGTCACGCGTTAATGTCCATATTCACAATATGACCAACCTTGTTCAACTGTAAACACACAAAAGAAACACGTAAAGCTCACTTTATCAGTTCATTCCTCATCTACGAATCCCTCAAATTCTTCCTCTTCAGTGTCCGAATTGAACAGCTGGGCGAATGCGGCATCCAACACACCCGGCTCCGTCTCATCAAAGTCGTCATTAATCGAGTCAGTGTTGCTGTTGTTGTCTGGCAGTTCAGTGACAATTCCTGCCTTCCTGAAAGCTCGGACCACAGTTGAGACTGATATATCAGCCCAGGCATTTACGATCCACTGGCAGATAGTGGCGTATGTCGTCCGGCGCTGTCTCCCCGTCTTGGTGAACGTGTGTTCGCCTTCTGTCATCCACTGCTCCCACGCATTTCGCAGTCTAGCTTTGAATGCCCTGTTGACACCAACATCTAGCGGCTGGAGTTCTTTTGTCAATCCACCCGGAATGACGGCGAGCACTGAATTAGTGCGCTTCACTTGTTTTTTGACGTCATCTGTGATATGTGAGCGCATGGAGTCGCAGATCAATAGGGACGGAGCTGTGTGAAAAAAGCCACCCGGTCTTTTCACATAAATTTCTTTCAACCACTCACTCATCTTTTCTTCATCCATCCATCCCTTCGAGTTAGCTTTGATGACGACGCCGGCTGGAAAGTTTTCTTTTGGCAAAGTCTTCCTCTTGAAAATAACCATCGGTGGAAGTTTCTGGCCATTAGCCTGGCAGGCGAGAACTACAGTGAAGGATGATTTCTCATTCCCTGTGGTGCGAACATTCACCGTACGTGCTCCCGTTTTATCCACAGTGCGGTTCACAGGAATATCAAAGGTGAGTGGAACCTCGTCCATATTGATGATGTGCTCTGGCCGGATCTTTTTTTCAGTGATCTTGTTTTTGCAGTATGTGTGGAAAGTGGCCAGCTTCTCTTGGTAGTCAGCTGGTAGCTGCTACCAAGAGAGATTACGTCTTTTCATAAACCGAAAGCACCAAGAAGGACCGCCTCTAAATTCATTGATGTTAAGTTTGCGTGCTAGCGCTGTTGCCTTCATTCGAATAGTGATTGTACTGACACTTCTACTTGCTGCTCTCTGTTCAACAACCCACTGTTCAAGTTTGTCCTCTAACTGTGGCCATCTCGCTTTGTTCCCGCGGAAACTCTGTTTAGTCTTCTTTACTTGGCGCAGCTCATCCTCTTGCTTCCTCCACTTCCGCACCATTGATTCGTTAATGTTAAACTCTCTCGCTGCTGCTCTATTCCCGTGTTCTACTGCGTGACTGATCGCCTTGAGTTTAAACTCTGCGTTGTAAGCGTGTCTCTTAATAGGAGCCATTTCAGGGTCTTTACACAAACACACAATTTTTTTATATATATATATATCCCAGCATGCACCGCGCACTACTTCTTCTACGGGGAAATTGGAGTCGGCGGCTGTTTACCGTAGTTGCGAGACCTGTTGCGGCTCAGTATTGATCCATATATAAGGCACACCGGATTATAAGGCGCATGGTCAGCTTTTGAAAAAATTGAAGGCTTTTAGGTGCGCCTTATAGTGCGGAAAATACGGTAGTCTTATTCTTAAACATTTTGCATCGGACTGTCAGGATTCATACGCATCTCCACACCTCAGTTCCCACCATATGCAGCCTAAATTTTAATGTATGAAAAATATTTCAGGTGGCGATTTTTCCAGTTGCGGGTTTGCATTGTGTTTTTGCATTTATACTTTTAAGTTGAAAATAATCACTGTGTACCTGGTGACATTCCAGCGTGCATCCCATGACGTGATTTTTGGTTTATCCTCCTCCAGTGAGGCCTCTGTCTTCACGGACGAAGACCTGGAGCCCATGCCGTCTCTCTGGTAGTGGCTGTCTCCTTCCAGACCCCCCTCTACCTCCATGTGCCCCCCTATGTCCTCTCCCTGGGGGACTTCCATTTGCATCGCTTGCCTGTAGGTATAATCCAAGTTGTCACCCTCGACGAAACACAAAGCCTCCTCATCCGTCGTGGCCTGGAAGCCCAGGCGACCGAAAACCCTGCTGACCTGGGCCTGAGATTTGTGGGACACAGGGTGGGCCACATTGGTCAGCGTGTCTGTCAGCTTGTGTCTGATCAGATGAGCCATCTTTGTCTAAATTAAATACGGTCCGCAAACGCAAATGATATCACACGCAGTTGAATGCAGGATGTTTTTCAGCCTTTTTGAAGCACCTCCGGCTGCGTGACCGTCTCAGACCGCTAATAATCCTCAGGCGCTTTTCTTGTCTTGCTCATCCACATTACTGCCTAAAAAAAGCCATTGCACGCGCCTCAATGAGAAAACACCCCAAAACAAAGGCAATTGGAAAACTCATTCATTCGTAGTTGAAAAGACAATTTGGCATTTTCTATTGCACCAAACTGTTTCAGGGATCCTGATTCAGCACGAGCGTTGAAATCTCTGGGTGCACCACCAAATAAGATGGAGAGAGGTTCATGTACGAACTGCAGAGGACAATGACACGGCGAGAGAGAAAGAGAGATTGAGAAAGAGAGAGAGAGAGAGAGAGTATCAGAATGATTGAACAACCTGTTTATTTAAAGTAACTGAATATTATGCATGAATTAAGAGATTAAACATTTCATCTGCCTTCTTGCTCTATTCCCTCAAAAGGTCGACTGAAAGAAAGAAAACATCTCTGAACCATTTTGTGTTGTTATCATAATTGAAATGATATAAATGAAAACCTCATACACACCTACACTTTCTTACCCCAAAAAGTTTAAATAAATAAATAAATAATTTTCATTGTCAGAAAAAAGTGTGCATGCTGATGTTACATTTCATTAACAACTTGTTTTCTAAATAGCACGTTGATCGAGATTCGGAGGGACGTGGATCGTTGCTGATTTGATTCAAGTTCTGGAGGTGGCCTGTTGCAGAGCAACGACAGCAACATGGACAGCTCCGAATTCTGAAAGAAAAAAACAGAGGCACCTCCTCAACTTTTTTTCTGTCTCACAGAACAAAAACAAAAACAAACAAAAAAAAATCCCACGCATCTTATAATTGTTGGACAGAATGTGTGTGTGGGTGCAATGAGAGTTTGAAGAGAAGAGATTTTTCTGGCACAAGGTGTCTGTTATTTTGTGACTACTTGGATGTAAGAATAATTAAAAGCTTTCAATGATTTCGTCTTCTCTTTTCTTAAAACAGTGCATGACTGAAAAGAGCAAAATAAAAAATGTATAACAGTAGTATCACCCTTGCATCTCATTAACCTTGACACCTTCATTTCACACCTTCGAAAATGGTTTTACTGTTTTACGACCCCTTTAATTGTTTAATGACCCCCATGACACGGCCCTGACCCACTGACCTTTTGATGTATGACCCATGGCGCGTGCCAGCGTGACCTGCGAGTGACCTGTGAGTGACCTGCGAATGACCTGCGAATGACCTGCGAATGATCTGCGAATGACCCGTGACCGCGGGGGAGAAATCTGCGCATGCGTACGACAGGATGCTAGCCTTAGCTGTTGGCTTATTAGCTAATTACCGATCGGCTGTCAACAGTAGTGCTCTACAATCCATCCGATCGCGAAACTACAGACAAAACAGTTTCCGTGTGTCTCTGTTATGTGCTTATGTATCACTTCCCTCATCTGCAAACTACATAAAAAAGGCGCTGGAGTCAATACTTTCGCACCACGTTCTTCTTCTTTCTCTCAGCTACACTTCTTCTTCTCTTGCAACAAAGTGACAGCGCCCGTCCGAAATAGGCAACAGGTATTGGATTATACCTACTGCCACCCAGTGGCAAGGAAGACATATAAATTCCACAACAACTCTTCTGCGCATGTGTGTACATTAATCGCCCCTTTTTTTTTCGAAAGACTATTTGTTTACACTACAATTATTTCTTTTCACGATAACTTTCAAATAAGTTTTAAGTGGAATTAACACAATTAAAGAAACAACTACTAAATTAAAGAAAATAAAGGACATTTCTTTCCATAATGACTTTAAATTATACAAGCTAGGGTGTGTCAGAGGAGTCTCACGTGTTAAAGTAGCAACCATTCAGATGAATACAGCATCTGTCGGGAACAGACATCCTTTGAAGTAATACAAATGATTAAAAGCTAAAACGCTTATATCTTTGAAAGGAATCTTTAAAGTATATGAGATTGTTTGTAACTAAGAAATTAACGTTTTATATAAAAGTTTTGTAACTAAGGAAATAAGAAAATAAATAAATTAATAAGAATTATAACAGGTTTCTATTAACAAATGTTTAAAACAGTATAGAATGACATACCAGAGGAGTCTCATGCGTTGAAGTCGCAACAATTATGATGGATGAGCATCAACAAGTCTGTCCGAAACAGCGTTTTTCTTTTGATGTGCTACACATACACATATAAACGTTACAGCTGTTTTGGATTATAAACCAAGGTGTCAGCAAGTCCGCTCCGAGGTGTTCATGGTATGGAAGGCATCAGCAAGTCTGTCGTAAACAGACACAGTTTGAAGTAACACACACATATAAGTGAAAATGTTTTTACACCTGTCTCCTAGTGGGTTAGGGTGTCAGGACCACGCTAAAATATGCTGCTGTTTGGGGGCAAAAGGCGTCAACAAGTCTGTCGGAAACAGACATCCTTTTGATGTGAAGCACAAAATAAAATGCAAAAATGTTTTACACGACTACAGCACTGGAAGGAAACTTTAACTATTTGAGATTGTTTGTAACTACGAAAAAAAGGACATTAAAAAGAATTATAGTAATAATCTGACTTTCATGATAACTTTCAAATATTTGAGATTTAATTGTAACTAGATAAAATTAATGAAATAAAATGGTTAAAAGAATTATAACAAAGATTTCTCTCAAACAAAGTCTGAAAATCAGTGTCAGAAGGATAGGATAGTACACCCACATTGAAAATAGGACCCGTTTAGGGCAAAATTTCCACAAGATAAATTAAAGGGTTTTCTTTTTTTACACTTGTATTTTTCCAGGGTTAACTTTAAAACATATGAGATTTATCTGTAATTATCTAAATAAAGCAATAATTGAAAAGGTTTCACATTTGTATCTTTTCTAGGGTTAACTTTAAAATATATAATGTTAATTGTAACTAACAAAAATAAGAAATAAGATGGTTAAAAGGATTATAGCAAGAATTCTATTAACAGAGTTTAAAATACATTCAGAAGGACGTGTCCGGACAAAAATAGGTGTCCCTGTGTCCCTGTGTTAAAAATAGGACCATTTGGAGGTACATGACAATAGTAGGGCTCGGAAATCGCCTTTCTTTGATGTAACACACACACACACACACACACGCACACACACACACACACACACGCACACACACACACACACACACAAATGAAGCGTTGCGATTGGCTATACAAGGTGTCAACATCTTGCTGCTCAGGGTATTTAAAAGGACGGGTTTTCAGGAGCATTTATCGAGACCCTTTTCTGAAAAGAAGTCTTCGCATTTCCACAGAACTGCATTGGCGGGACAATACTTTAACAAAGGATCGAAAGAAAGCATCTTGTTATTGTCACTGATTATACAGATTATTAAATATAGCACTTATTTTCATTTTTGTTTAAAAATTTTGTTTTTGTAGATCACACTGATTCAGAGACAACCTTCTCTACGCCGTTGAGGAACACGAATCTGAGTAAGTAGATCGGCTTAACCAAACAGTCAAAAGAAAATACAGTCAGCTGTTCCCTGTATAGTACATATTGTGCATTTTTGTATTTACAGATTCAAATACTTTTAAAAACCCACCGCCTGGGACTGGATAATGGCGGAGTAAGACGTACTGTGGAGCCGCTCTCCCAGACCTAACAAATATTACTCGATTAGCAACTCGAAAATCTGTACTAATTGGAGCAAGGGCACGACGAGAAGAAGAGGAACCAACAAGGACCAGAGGAGGGAAGAATAAGGGAGAAGATGCCAAAAACACAAGAGAAAAACAACTCGACGCCGAATACTAGCAACACCGGGCTAGCCCAAGCTAACACTTGTAGCGTCGCAGCGGTGAACCAGAAAAATCCCGCTACAAACGCCGACTCCGGAGATGTCATTAAAGCGATTAATGCACTAAAAGATGACATGAAGGAGCACAATGATGGTCTGAAACAGGAAATCACTCGACTGAGGCAAGAAGTCAATGGGAAACTTGATAATCTGACAACGGCAGTGCAGAGCTTGTCGGACCGCGTTGACGAGGCAGAGTCCCGGGTGGAGCAGGTGGAAGGATGGACCGAAGAGGCGACGGAGATGCTCTGCACGTATTTCAAACAACAAAGATCCCTGCAGAAAAAAGTAACGGACTTAGAATCCCGGTCAAGAAGAAACAACATACGCATCTTCGGAGTGGCGGAGGGGGAAGAGGGAGACTCGGTACTAAAGTTTGTAGAGGAATTCATTAAAAGCGAGCTGCCAGTACCTCAAGACATGGACCTCAAAATACAGCGGGCTCACCGGACTCTGGCGCCCCGATCCCGACCCGATGCACCCCCCAGACCCATTGTGGTGAACTTCTTGGAGTTTACCACCAAGGAGCTGATACTGAGAGAAGCTTGGAAAAAGAAGAAAATACAACTGGGGGAAAGACTCATCTACTTCGATCATGATTATGCATCGGAGATCGTTAAAAAGCGCAAGGAATATAATACAATCAAAAAAGCCCTAAAAGTGAAAGGTATCCGCTTCCAGACACCGTACACAAGCATGCGGATCCACTGGGCCTCCGGAGTCCGCACATACAGCACCGCACAGGAGGTGCACAGAGAGCTGAAGAAGCGTGGCTTCCCCGTGGAGGATCCGGAGCCGGAGGAAGCAGAAAGCCTCCCGGAGATGCGGCTCCTGGAGCGGAAGGGATGGCAGCGGGCAGCTGGGCGTCCGGAGAGGGGGACTGCCACGGCCCGGAGAGCGAGGGAAAAACTTCGGGAGTATCAGAGAGGACAGACCGAGGATTTATGAGCTGGGACTTTGCATTACCGGTAAGAAAACTTAAATTCAAGACTCGCATTTGAGTGGTTCTTCTTTTTTTTTTTTCTTTTTTTTTAGCTCTATACAGAGAACCAACGCCTGGGAGAGGCGACTTCCTTTTTTACAAAGTAATAGTTGGACTGGTAGGATGGTAGAGACTTTGGTTTCTGACTTTTTGACCACCCTTAACATTGGGCCCTCTCAGAGTGAGAGGCTGCTCCCTCGACCCACCAACGGGGTCACAGTTGAGGGCGGTGAAGACCCCCTCTCATCCTTGGAGGTCTGTTCAAGTTCATGTTTACCTTTTTTAGTTGTAGTTCAAGTTAAGAATTTGTTTTGGGGGGACACTTGCTTGCTCACTTTGAAGAGTATACATGATCGGGTCACATAATCTGAAATGTGCTTCCTTAAATGTGAATGGCCTGAGTAACCCTGTAAAGAGAAGTAAGGTACTCGCTAAAATGAAAAAGGACAAGGTGCAAATCATATTCCTCCAAGAGACTCATATGCCCAAAAACGAACACGAGAAGTTGAAAAAGTTTGGATACTTAAACTCTTATTTTAGTTCATGTGAAAACAGTCGGAAAAGAGGTGTTGCTACTCTGATTTCTAACAGTCTTAATTTTGAATTAATTATGGAAAAGAGTGACACACAGGGTAGATATATAATTATTAAAGGAAGGATTGATAACATCCTTGTCACATTTGCTAATATATATGCCCCTCCAGAGAGTGATAGAAATTTTCTTAAGTCTCTTTTTCACATATTAACCTCTGAAAGTGAAGGAGTATTAGTCTGCGCAGGGGACTGGAACACAGTCCTGAATCACTCTATAGACACAACAAGCATAAAAAGATCTAAATGTCTTAAGTCAAGAGATCTCAATTTGTTAATTCGAGAAACAGGTATGTTCGATGTCTGGAGGAACCTTCATGCATCTGAAAAAGACTACACCCATTACTCAGCTACTCACCGGGTTCACTCCAGAATAGACTTCTTTTTGATGAATGTTACTGATAGACATCGAGTGAGGGAGTGTTCCATAGGATATATCAGACCATAATGTAATCTACTTAACTATACATCTGAACGACAGACAGAGGTGCACACTATGGAGACTAAATGTCAGTGTTCTAAACAAGGAAACCACTGTTAAGGAGATTAAAGAAGAAATCAAGGAAAGCATAAAAGATAATATGACTGGTCAGGTAGATCCAACTATTGTTTGGGACACAGTTAAAGCAATAATGAGAGGGAGACTCATTTCAAGAACAGCATATCTAAAAAAATCGAAGAGGTTAAAATATGATGAACTAGAGGAAAAACTGAGAAAATTAGA
>JAFBJQ010006485.1:132946-163469 GCA_016785345.1 Trinectes maculatus | reverse complement strand
CCTCATTGGGGCCAAAGGCTCCAGTGGGGACTAAGCAGGACACATAATCATTTTTTATCTCTTTCCTTTCATTTTGTTTTTTTTTTTCTCTCTCCTCCTTTTGGAAAATGGGTCTGCTCTTGGTGTGTCCTGGTCCTTCTATGTAGTTAAAGTGCTTTCAGAAAGAGAGGTTCTGTGGCTTTGTTTTTCTCAACAGCCCACTGTGCTTATTGTGCAAAGAGGTCTGAAAGAGTCAAAATATTCAAAGATTCCTAAGAAACACTTATATAATTGTTCCTACTTCTGAAACCTGGGGGAAGAGGAAACTGAGATGAATACTGCTGACTGTGCACCTGAAGCAACTTATTTTGTGAAAAGAAAAATTAAGTTATGACAAGTCAGTTTTCCCCATTTCCTAAAATGATTGTTGTGATGTTAAGTTTATTTTTCTGTCTCTCTTTTTTATTTATTTTTGAAACTCAACTGGGGGAATGGATCTTATTTTACACTCCTTTAATATCAGTACTTAAATTAATTGTCTCTCTAACTCTGTAGTTTCACATCTTGAATGTCAGACAGTAATTATTCCAGAAGCCTTATTCTGGACCCGGACCTTCTCGCAGATCTTTACCGCCGCCATCCGGATAAGCCCGGTAAGACGCCGAGAGGCGCCTCTTAGGGGGGGGTACTGTTATGATCTGTTTTGGTTGCTGTTGTTTTTTGGTTTCTTTCCCTTTTCCCTGTCTTGCAGGGATTGCCGTGGCTGAGGTGGAGTCCGGGTGTGGCCAATTACACACAGATGTCCTGCATTTGTTGATTACCTGGCTTCCTATTTAGGACTCTGGCGGACCTGTGTTCAACGCTGGAGTATTGCGATCATTAGGTGATTGTTTGGCAGCCTTTTCCTGCTCGCTCTCTTGTTCTTAGCTCTTCTGACTACGTGTTTTTTCTCCCTGCAGTTTATCCTCCTAAAGCTGCACCCGGACTCGCTGCCTCCAAGCCTGCCACGGCATCTTCGTTGTTTTTTCCCTTTTTGGAACCTTCTTGGTTTTTTTGTGAATTTTTGTGGACCTTGCTGTCAATAAAAACAGCTTTTCCTCTCACCCAACTCGCCTGGTCACTGATCTCAACCTGCTCTGCACCCCAGCCGTAACATTTAGCTGACTATGGTCAATTTGGGTAAAGCAGTCTATGTGCAGGGCATAACAACACAAGAACATAACAATAATAATATTATTCTAGACACTGTAGTAAGAGACTATAATAAAGATTGGGTGTAGCATAGGGGCAGTATTCATTCAACATGAAAACATAGAGGAAGTGAAGTGCCGTTTTCAGGTGCTGTCCGTGGTGCTGAATTTGCTTTACCCTCAGCCCCCGGTGGGGCGGTGCTCATATTTAAATGATCCTGTTGTGTTCATCTGTCTATGAGGGGCTTTTTTCCTTTACACGTTGTCGCTACTGCTCAGATTATCCATAATGCTCCATTCAGGCGCTGAGAACTATGAGGCTTCTGTCAGCAGGATTTCATCACTGCGTTGAAACAGTATGGACCCCAGCCCCGCCCCTCGCAGGAAGGGACACGGTCACGTGGTACTGAAGTGGCGAAACCAAAAATTAAAAATAAAATGAATGAATGAATTTGCATTTTCATGTATTTGTGGCGTAATCATCCATATGCTTTCACTGGCGCGCGAGCAGCCATTCTAAGTGAGCGTGCACGTGGCACATCGGGCTCGATACACTGCCACATTGAGCCACCGTGTCTCACCCACTTCTCTCAGTCTCGCACGTGAGTCTGTCACGGCAGAGGCGATGTGATCCTCCCCACACTCACGCGCGAGCTCACGGCCACATCCCCGTCGGGCACGCTTCCGCTCCGGTCAGCCAATCAGAGCGCGGTGCGCCGCAGCTTATATAGCCCCATCTGCTTTGGAGCTTTTTCCGCTCGCTGTCAGCGCTGTCCTATGAATCACCGGCCCGAGCTGCATCCCTGATCTACCGCAACCGTGAAGATGGCGGCCCGGGTAAGATACATCCACACACACACGCACACACCTATGTGTTTCATTGCTGTGAAAGAAAAAGCAGAGCAGATGAGGTTGACACACAATGCTATTAACGTCGGTCGATCACCATCAGCCTTGTTACCTTCAGCGCCTTGAATGTCACGGTGTCTACAGGAGTGTGGTGTTTATTTCACATGTGGCTGCAGCATTACAGCCCTGGCGCGTGTCGGGGGTGGGGGGGTGAGGGTCGTTTCCGCTAAGGTTACCGTGATCGCTGCGGGATCGGGACGCGTCAGCCTGGTGACAGCAGAGAGGTTTAATCCTGGGCTCTGTTTGCCCTTGAGCCGACGCGGTGCTGGTGTAAAAACCCGGCCACCGGAAACGCTCTGAGGAGCGGCCGCGGCATTTACGCACATCCGCGCGGCAGCCATGGATCCTGGTGGGAATAGTGAGGTTCCGCTGCCTCAGCCTCTGTTTGCGCCTCTCCGACTGCGGCGCTTACAATGCTGGTGAATGACTGTGCGTGTGTGCGCGCGTGTGTGCGCGCGTGACACCAGCCCCGATGAAGAGGGAGGCAGAGTGGGTCTCATTTAGCAGGCAGGTTAGAGCTAAGCTCCCCTATGACACCATCAGCGGCTGGAAGGATCAGACAGGGCCACTGATTGACTGCTTCAACACATCATTCCCTCACCAGAGCCCCACATTTGTTGTTGTTTGTTTGTGCCTGGTTGTTTTGCAGCATCTCCACAAAGCTGCACAGTGATGCAATAGCTAGAGCAGTTACTTTTGCTGCAGTAGTTCATTTGCATGCAGGTGCATTTAATGCAGTAAACTCAGGCTGAAATAGGTTGCAGCATGATCTCATGCTGTTTATCATCTCTGGACCCTCCCAGTTTATCTTGTGTCCCCTGCAGGGGCCCCGACCATCGGTTTGGGAACCTGCATTCTCTAAGAGAGTTTCACGGCAGGGGGATGACACAGGTGGATGATGGAGAGAGAATGATTTGCATACATTTCTCTGTTTCTTGGAAACTCGTCATAGTCACGTGTTATTATCCATCCATCCACAGCATCACTGGCCTCATCGTCCTCATGTTATACGACAAAAAGTCTGAACTTATATGAATCAGACTGGACTCCTGGGTCAATCTTTGTACGATAATGTCCACTGTATTTCTGCAGTGGGCTTGCAGATGCACCTCATTCACACAGTTTCTATCTGACATATGCAGGTAGAAATCACACCCACGGGCTTCTATATGCAACCAGACCGATGCTTTTATCTAAAGAGCCCTGAGCTGCTTGTGCATAGATTTTTTTTTTCAATTACAGTTGTCTCGCCGGAAACATAACATTATCCCCATCAGAGGACATGTTTACTTTTTCAACTCAATATTTTTTTTTGCAAATTGGAGTTTCTTTCACCATGTTATATTTCTGTTGAAATAAAAACAACAAACAGAAAATATCTGTTAAATTGTAGAAAGCAGGGAGGTAGTGCTAAAATTGATTGAGCTGATTTGCTCATGTGACGTAGCTTCTGAGTGAGCCGTATCAATACTGCATTGAATGGCTGTATCACATTTGCCAATTTATCCATCCGACATTTGATTTACCGCTTTAAGTAATTAATTAGAAAAAAACCCACGTAAAGCCCTCATACTAAAAGAAACTGCAAGGTAGTGACAGATCATCTTTAATACAAGCTGTTTAATGTGATGAGAGAACGTGTTCAGTCAGTGAATATAAAAGCTCCCAACATAAGCTGTTGTTAAATGCCGCTTTTCACTATCTTAAGTGTTAAGTGTTGTTGCTGGGCAGCCCTTAGTTATTGTTGCGGTATGCTATCAAATGAATATTTGTTATATATCTTGTCTACAGACTGATGCTAAAGCTAAGGTTTTTAACGGTGAGAGTGTCTGTGTGGGAAGCCTGTTGCCACACCACAAGCCAACACACAATACTCTATAGGCCTGCTCTAATTCTAAATGTCTGATTTGCAATTATAATTTAGATTTTATGCAGTTACCACAAAGGTAAAAGACACGTGCAGGCAGATTAATGTTGTATCTTTTTAAAAATGCACTTGTTTTAATAGTAAACTGAAATCTGAAATAATTGTACTATGCACACACATCTGGTTACATCAGGCTTCAACAGTAAATCATATATCTCACAATACAGTATGTCCCTTTAATAGGAATTATATAATAGAATGTTTCCCTTCAGAGGACGCTGGACATTCATCCTGTTGTCTTCCAGCATGAGTCAAAAGTGTCCCCTGGCGTGTTGTCGTCCACCCACCCCCGACCCATACTGGCTCCAGCAGTTCACACACACACACACACACACACACACACACACACACACACACACACACACACACACACACACAGCAGACCTGGTTCTGTTGCTGGGCATACTGCAGCCCATCAGAAAGAGTCAGCACAAAACAGAGAAGACGAAACAGACACTTACGCCACACAATCTTCTACCAGTAGCTGTTAACAAACAGTATAACAGTAACAGTAAGTATAACCGTGTAGCTGATCCAACAACATTGTTTCCTAATTCCCAGTGTATGTGGGTCTATTGCCCAGAAACCCTGACTAGTCAATCCATCAGCCTATCATCTCTCTATATACACATCTATTATCTCTTTTGGGGATTTCTTTTCCCCTATAAAATAGAGAATGAGTCACAAACTGTTGTGGTGCTGCTCTCAGTACAATACAACGTTGTGCACCTGTCATGTGGCATGTCGGCGTTTCCATCTTAAACAGAGTCCTCTCCCTGCAGTTTGATCTAGCATTGATCAGCAGCTCAAAGGTTAAACGCTAACCTGACCTCAGGCTCCACTCAGGGTTTTTGTCTTCGCCTCGTGTCCTAACACAAACAAAGACAACAACTCTCTGGCCTCTGACTGAACTGATGACCTGGTGTCTGACAGCCAGTGTCAACGGCCCTCATGAAGCCACTAGATTGGAGAGGGGGAAATTACATATGAACATCACTTGGGTATAAGAATAACATGGCTAAGCCCATAATTACCCAATATATAGCATCCCGACTGATCCAAGATGTAGTTTCAGATGCTGCACAGGGATGTAGAAACATCTTTTTTTTATTATTACTGATTTGAAAAAATTGAAGATACATCTTTAACCTTTTATTTTGCCAGCTGGAGGTTCTACCTCCTGACACAAATGACCTGTTTACTGCTCTGGATGAGTGTAACTGTGGCTGGGCTTTATCACAGGTAAACACCTTAATCCAAGTTCACTGTGCGGGCGTCCGCCTCATCCGTTACTTTGTCCGAGGCACAATAATCAGTGACGGGATTTCACCGAGTGGAAATCCCGATTGTTTCAAACGACAACAACAACTAAAGCATTAGAGTCACTTTAACCTCTGACAATCAGTTTCATGTATGAATTAAAACTCTTCTCATGGCCTC
The DNA here is from genome assembly GCA_016785345.1 of Trinectes maculatus. Taxonomy (NCBI): domain Eukaryota; kingdom Metazoa; phylum Chordata; class Actinopteri; order Pleuronectiformes; family Achiridae; genus Trinectes; species Trinectes maculatus. The sequence continues at coordinate 158,024 of JAFBJQ010006485.1, read as the reverse complement.
CAACATTTATTCAGTCTCCCTCCAGCGTGCTGGTGCTTTCAAGGACAACTAGGTCGATCTGGTTGTGTCAGAATCAATAGGAGGACACCGGGTGCTTATGATCCCACAGTCAGAGAGAGAGAAAATAGAAAGACGCCCTGTGTGGTGGAGCAAGTTAATGGGCTACGAATGATGGCAGCTCTCCCGATTCTCCTCATTCCTTCTCATTCCTAATGAAGTGAACAGGTTGCTCCCCTCTTAATTCCTCGGCAGTGCAGACATCCAGTCGTCAGCAGCTCTCACTGCAGCCTGTCATTTGTTTCTCTGCTCTGGCCTGGTTTAGCATCCACACCCAGTCTCTGAGGTGGCTGACTGAGCTGTCGAGGTTGGAGGCAGTTACACTACCTCTGCTGCATCCTTCTTTCTCTGCAGTCTCATTCTTCTCTGGGTTTCTCTTTGATGACCCCCCCCTCCCCCCCCACACACACACACAGTAAAGACATGCAAACAATTACCCCTCTGCCAGCTTCAAGCACACTCATGTTTTATCCGCAAACCTCAAACCAACATCTAGTTCTTTCATTACTTTAAAATCTAACACTCATAAGAACTGATCAAAACTCATTTCTAAACCATTACCATTTTCAGATTATAGACTCTTTATAAACTCTCTATAAAAACGAAATTATGTAAAATTATGTTGCTGATTAGTTGAATCAAAAGAAAAAATATATAAAAGATACATTTATTTATGAATCTCTATTTTTTTCCGTTATGAGTGTGTGTGTGTGTGTGTGTGTGTGTGTGTGTGTGTGTGTGTGTGTGTGTGTGTGTGTGTGCGTAGGAGTTAATCCACGGCCTTCTCATTGCAGGGTCTTCCTCTGTGAGCTCAGAGCTGTAGTTATTTTTAGAAAACCTCTCGCTGCTGTGGGGCAACAAACACACACATCCACACACACTCGCTGCACACAGGGCATACTGTATACAGATAACAAAGCAAAACAAAGTGTATAGCAAATACACTGATCCACACCAAGCCTACTGTACACTCTGTGTATTGTATAGTCTTTTATTATTATTATTATTTGAATTTGAATTAGTTATTGATTGACTAGAGTCAAGTGGGAGGAGCAATGAAACACCATACTCATATATAAATTCTGCAACTTCCATATGAGGACCAGGGGTATATTGGGTCCCTAGCGCACCATGACTGTGTTACGTTTCGAAAAGTTGGATATGATAAGTGATACAAATCTCCTGTTTTATAAACATGCTTAGGACCCCTGGTCTCCAAGCATTTATGTTTGCAGCCTGTGTTTTCAACTGACGACTGATGTTGAATCGACACTGTTACAGTTGCCATGGTTTACAGAATTAACAGCTGAATAGCACTGGAGAAATCAAAGTCGTATAAATAACATCCTCCACATGCAGCCACGTTGCCTGGCAACACAAAGAGTTTTGTGCTGTTTCGTGTGACACTCATTTAAATGGTGTTTAAAGCTCAGGTACATGACACTGCGCTCACATCTCAGTGTGCTATCATGCAACAGGTGAAAATGGAATTTTAAAGAGGTCTCATTAGCAGCATGGCTGCATCCGCTGTAACGTGTGGTATTACACATCAGATGAATAATAATAAATAATAATTTCAGCAATGACATTTACCTGAACTCTTTTCTAAGTTTTTTTATACTCATTAATGAAGTGCTCCTGAATAACAAACGCTAACTGCCAGCTGAGCCCATTAAAAATGACATTTTGTTTTAAGCAGCAGGCTGCCAAGGAATTACTTAGTGTGATTTATTGAAATGCGAGAGTGAGTTTGGTCTTATATACACAATTATATATATTCACCAGCTCTGGTAAAGCATTCTGAGTATACGCTGTCATTTAGGTTACTTGTTCTTGTACTGTTCATTCTTGTATGAATAAGGAAGCACAACCCAAGGTTTCAGCATTCACACAGAGCTGACATGGTTAAGTGCAGGGCTTGGCTCATATTTCATCCACTCCAAGTGTTTCAGACTTACTGTAAGAGCAACAGATTTAGTTTGGCATTGATTTTTCTAATATTGTGTGGCAGGATCACAAAACTGATAGCACTTTGTAAAAAAGTGTTGTTCAAAATGTATCCTCCTGGGACCCAAGTATAATATATAAATCATTTCTTTTTCTTTCTAATTTCCAGCCTCCTTGGGGTCAAAGAAACATCTCACAATTATTTTATTTTATTACCATTATTTTATTATCTGTTACTATTTTGTTATTTATTTACATGTCACATGACATCGCTCCAGAAAGCCCAGGATGTCCTCTTTCGATGGCAGCAGGATTTAATAGAGTTTTTTGAGAGACTTAAAATATGTGCATGAAAACGTGATGCACACTGCAGAGGACAAAAGTCAATGGACTGGGTCCCAGGAGGGACATACATGTACATATATTCTAACAGCATGGTAAACATCTTTAACCTGCCACAAGTTTTAGTGCCTTTACCAGTTTGCAGCTTGCTGTGTCAACAGAGAGATTAGTATCAGTGTGAGGGAACTTTATTCACATTCACACACTGTTCAGTGTACGTATCTTCAACCCTCAGCACTGATTCAGCAGCTGCTCCATTACCCCATCGATTGTCCGTGCAGACGTTGGGCTTGATAAAACTTCCGACACCCAGCGAGATGAGGGACTGAACAGGATTCCTGTCACAAGAGAACAAGTCAGAGCGAGTGAAGCGAGATGCAGGGAGGCACCGCTTCCCTCAGCCACACCCTGCTTCTGCAGCATCACGCACAGCAGGCTGCCAAAAGGCAGGAGACGCACTGAAGAGAGGACATGATGAGTAATTGTAGAATAATAAGATAAGAAATTCATCCAGGCTTTTAAATGGACGATGAGCAGCCTGATAGATTTGCTGGAGATGTTGGTATGTGAGGGAAACTGAAGACAGACAGAAAGACAGTAGGAAAAGTGACACGTAATTCAGACGGCTGAAGCCTTCTGTTATCTCTGTGGCCCAGCTACAGTCACAATACAGTGTTTCAAAAGGCAAGGGCCTGTTGTAAATATATTCTTTGCAGAGGAAACAAAGGAAAGAAGCAACGAAAATGGCTGACTGGCTGGCTGCTGGCTGGCTGGCTGGCTGGATGGATGGATGGATGGATGGATGGATGGATGGATGGATAAGTAATTCACAATCTGAATAAACATGTTTCTCAATGCTAGATGTCCTAGAAAAGTGGTTTCTAATCCTGGCTGTAAAACCTCCCAAGGGCTCACTGGATAAATCTAAAAATACTGCATGACGAGCGGGAGATAATTCTTCTCCCAATTAATTTACTACTTTGTTTATACTTTCTTTTACAGGATGCAAGCTTGTTTTTTATTTTATTTTATCCTAGACACTGCAGTACAGGGAAAACTGGACCTCGAGACTTCTGGCAAGTTACTGCGACAAGCCAAGGAATTGTTTGTCGGCAGTGAAGAGAGCTGGACCGGGACAGTAGTTTCCTGTTGTTTTCAGTCTTTGTGTTAGGCATATACAGTGCTGCCGGCTCCAACAGTATATGTAATGCAGCGGTATCAATCTTCTTATTTAAGTCTCAATAAGAAAGAGGTGTGCTGTATTTCACTTGTGTGTTGTGTCAGAGGAAGCTCAGAGCTGCCTTGAGGCAAAGGTAGACAGATCTCTGCCCAGACGACAGCTGCGAAGGCAGATACAGGGAAGTGATGCACGGAGACGGATGGAAATAACATGTATTTCTCCCAACACATTCCCCACTTCCTGTGATCTTTCTTTCATCTGATTGAGTAAGACAGCTAATGCAACCTGATCCAGACCAAAATATTGGCCTCCAACAACAGACAAAACAACAGGACTTGTACTGATATGAATAACTGCCCTTTCCATAAAATGTATTCAAATTCACAATTAGGACAATTTTCAAATGTGCTAATGATCGACTGATGGAAATAAGGAATTAGATAACAGAAGGGCACGTCACAGTAAGTTCCCAGTATCCCCAGTATGGTCACCATCATTTCCTTATATAAATATAAAGGAATAAACATACTTTTTCTTCCTTCTTTATTCATATCTCACAATCCCACAATTAGACAGCTGGCACTATATTTGTGTGTGTGTGTGTGTGTGTGTGTGTGTGTGTGTGTGTGTGTGTGTGTGTGTGTGTGTGCAACTTTGGTTGAATACAGTTGGTTTGTATTCAACCAGCGTGACCCTGTCCTCTGGCCAGCATGCTGCGCACATCATCAGCCCAGCTTGCAGCTTGCATGCACTTGTTTACATCCTCACATCCCAGCCTGAGCAAAGCAGCTACTGCTCCACGTCCCCATCTGTCTCAAACACTGTCTGCTGTCCTCTGCTTTCACTGTCTCTGGTTCGCGCAAGGTCGTAATGTTTTTCAAGGTATGTATGGATACACACCTGTTACAAAAAATAAACCGCCATCTTGCTGTGACGGAGCTGCAACGTCAAGCTAGTGCCTAATTAGCATCCAACCCTCTGCCCATGATGCATTACAGCTTGAACTGGATGCTTATAGAACTAAATTTTCTCTGTTTTGTGAAGAAACTTGCTGTTTTATTCCAGTCAGTGGATAATTAGGACATTTTATAGTATGACAGCCCAAACGTGGAGTATATTTGATTTACTCACATAACTCTGACACATGGACTTGCTGGCTAACCGACTAGCTGCTAATGCTAGTGCTAGCTTGGTTTGGAGTTAACCCAGCTGCAATTAAGCAGTGATAAAACACGAATTTATGGTTAATTGTGCCCTTTCATTGACTTCGTATATAGCTGCAACACAAGATTAGCAAATAAAGCAGCTGACAATAAGTTACGGCAAACGCTGTGGCCATTGTGGAGTCACCACAATTTAGAATGGATTCCATTGATTATGATTTGCTATGATTATGTTTTTATGGTGGTAAAGTTGTGTTTAGTTTTACAGCCTTTTGTTTTGTTTGTGGCTGACATGATGATATTAGTGGTGGACAGCTCATGTGGTATCTGTGAAGGTTTAGACACAATAAATATTTTTCACTGTTAGAGTCGGTTGCAGCTGATATGAACCCCAGTTGAAGTTCTGTGTAAATGACTGATATGCCTGCTATACCTTAACTTAAATGTCTACTAGCAAGACTTTGCCAGAGCTTTCAACTGCATCTCATAGTTGAGATCACAAGATGGTGAACTTGGCCTTAGACATTGGATTATGTTTCTATTTCCCTTTTGAACCGTCCACTGACACTGTAGTTAGATATAATATCATGGGGGTAGAAATAGTTGAAAGACTGATTATCATTTCTGAACAAAGGCGGTGTAGGATTCTACTCACCAAACTCAGCACAGACATTCAAAGGTCATCTCTTATGAAATGTGGTATTCACGACTTGCTTTCAAAAGCATCCGAAGAGTTTACAAATCACCACAGCAGTCTTGTTTTCCAACAGTATGATGACGATAACATGATGCTTATGCTGTCTATGCGCCATCTTTATTGATTTTTGTGCCATTTTGCTGCCGTCCAATTTGAAACCATCTTTTTACCACAAAATGGTTATGTCTCACAACACTATTCTGTTGTTGTTCACTAGTCAGTTTGTGCCCTACAACAGATAAAATGTTTGTTTGAATATAATATAATATAATATAATATAATATAATATAATATAATATAATATAATATAATATAATGGAGACTTGGCTGGTGAACATTAGCAGCTAAACAGACAGATTTTTCCTTTAGGCTTCAGTGGAGAGCAAAGCTCTGCTATGTAGGACTTTTGATATATTAAATAATGCATTTATGCATTCAGTGATTATGGCAAAATCCTCTCTGGTATCATAAAGTATATGACTAATGAATTGATGAGGAAGAAGGAAGGAACTGATATATATTATTGGTGACAGGCAGCATTGGTGTCTGGCCAGATGACAGGGGTGCAGCCAATGTGCCCATGATGTCAGCAATGCAGTGTTGTTGTTGGTTTTTTTTACCAGTTTGCCTCTTTGTCCCTGTCCTCCTAGTCCTTTTTATAACATCTTTGTTTATATAGAACTGCATTAAACATGCTGATGACTAAAGAAAACAAGGATACACACTATCAGACGGTCACTGAGAGAAAAATTTTAAATGTGATGACGATAGTGACTTCGTCCTGTTACTTTGGAAAAACACTATGTGTTTACATATTGTAAATTAAAGCGAATAAAGCTACATTGAAGTAGAATCCAGTGTATTACAATATAGCTTCAGCAAGGTCTTTTCAGTGTTTTGACTAAGATCCTCACAGGACCATGTGACTTAAAACAATTTGTGGTGAAGTGACCTTTGCTCCCTCTGAGGGATAGAGCCATTCAACCTCATGATACACCACCCAGTTGAAAAGCCTGATTTACTGTCAGAGGCTCTGTCTCAGTGCTCAACGCAGTTGCCATGGTTACCATCTAATGTGCACAAGCAGTAGTGATGTGCACCGGAATTTCTTTGTCTGCTGAACGGCGCAGATATATTTTTGTACCGTTCCTCTTTGCAGCAGAGATGATTGTTCTGCAGAGGCCTTTTTCATTTGTGCTGAAATGAGAACTTCACTTTGTCAGTGGGAAATTGGACGGAGTGAGCTGAATAATTTAAACCTTTGATTTAGCTGGACTCATCAAGATTGATGTAACCTGACTCTGTTTTAACTTTAGGAAGAAGGGGATCCTGAACGAGAAAGAATCATAGACACAAATCACAAACACGTTTGTACGGGAATGTAGCATGTTAAATAAAAACATGGATTTGATCTCCATTATACATAAGCTGAAATAAAGCTAAACTGGTGATAATTAACTGTTCACTGGTTTATCGTATTAGTATATCTCTTAGCTTGTGGTGATTATAATGCTCATAAAGCTAGCATCTGTACATCACTTCCCCTTGTAACACTTCTTGGATTCGTGTCCCTTTTTAGACTACTAGTTTTATGTCGAGCATAAAAATGGAAATTGTCCTTCACACTGTACTTAAAGCAGTACATGTATATTTTTTTATAGGGAGCAGCAACAGTGGCACATGTCACGCTAATTGTATTTACAGGCTGTGCGACTGGTGCGTTCACATCGTGTTGTGCTCTAAGGCAGCCAATTTAAAACAATGGTCTCGGTTCTAAGCAGAAAAAGACTGAATTGCCAGTGGATGGGTTGCATTTTTTCAGATGCAGTCATTTGTTTGTTTGATAGAGAGTCTTATAGTGTACCAATCACAGTATCGATCAATGTGATAAGCTAAATGGGCACGTCAGGGTTTTAAGATGTTAACCTTTTCGGCCATGGCCCGAGAGCACAACGAGCACAGAGATTTCTTTACTCCAGAGCCGAAGTATTGCGGGCTAACTCCCTTTAACAACATAGTGCAAAGCAGCAGACAGGACTTAACTGTCTTGGGAAATTACTTTATTATCAAACTGCATCTATCAGCATACATTGCACTTCCGCTTGCTTTGCGCACACGTCACACGCTGCCATGTCACTTAGGGCGACGTCACTCTTAGTTTAAAGGACTTAGTCACTGAAACTAAGTTCATTATGTTTCTATGTTTTATGTTAAAACAACTGTTTTAATGTTCAGTATAGAGCTCTCCAATGGTCAACGATAATTTCTAAGGTAAAACCACTTTTTAAAACTTTGTTAACCGGATTTGGTTGAAGCGTTTTTATTTTTACATTGATTTTTTTCTCTTGTCACAATGTTTCACAAGGTGCAGCGCCAGTTGATTTTGCAACAAATACAATAAAAACAGCAAAAAAAATCTAAAAGTATTTCTCTGTCATTTTCAATGTGTTGTAAACATTGTGTTTCTTCTCCTGCATCGCCCTCCTCTTCACAGACCATGCAAGCAGCGCGATGCCCGACAGATGAGCTGTCACTGACTAACTGTGCCGTGGTGAGCGAGAAGGATCTGCAGTCTGGACAGTGAGTAGTCATTGTCACTTATTCATCTTTAGCTTTGTTTTGCTTTGACATTAGTCCACCCAGTTCTTCTTAGATTGAATACCAGTGCTAATTTCAAATAAAAATGGGTCATAATAAAGATTTATAGCATTTTGTACTGTCAAGGACATAGTACATGACATATATGACAAAACTCGAATCTGTTAAGTGCAGGTAGCTATTAGACCACTGCAATTATGTTTAATGTAATATATCAAATTTCCACTAAACCTTTAACAATCACTTTCGATGAGAGTTACAGGACTCGAGTGGCTACCAGAAGAAGAAAGAGCTTGTATCTTAGTAACCATCATATATGAACCTCAGCTCCTCAGTCTCCTCTTCTCTTCATATTGGCCAGTTCAACTGTAGTGCACTGTTTCCAAATTTAGACTATTTATAATACTCACCCCCTGAGCTGTGACCTAGTTTATTAGTGGTGTATACGAAGGAATGAACTGAAACTGTTCAGATTAATTTTTAATCAACAGTCAAAACAAACAGACAGCCAAAGAAAACATAATGAGAAAGTAGAAAATAGTCATGTGACAATCACGCAGCTCTGTAAATTAAAAAAATGTCGTATAAAATAAGTGAGCACTGAAACACTGCAGAGAGACATGAACTGAAGACACCAGATTCCAGCTGTCTCCTTCCATTGCAGACATGTGGCAGTGAAGCCAACACCCAACCACAAGTTTGTGTTCACAGTCAAGACCCACCACACTGTAGCACCTGGGTCTATTGCCTTCAGCCTACCCCAGGTATAAACACACGCACGCGCACACACACACACGTGATGTGTCAGCATTCATCTTTTCCTGATATTTCTCCTTTCTCTCCTGTAGAGGAAATGGGCTGGTCTCTCCATCGGCCAGGAGGTGGAAGGTAATAATATCCTTAATATAGTATAATATTATCCTTTATATGACAGCTGTTGCCTGTACAAACAAAAAAAACCTCAGAGTTCTGTTGCTCTGATTGCCCATTTATTAAGCCCCACACTATACACCTGTCAAGCGTTGCATTTTTACATTACAGTAACAACTGAATGAGTTAATTCTAAGATAGAGCTGTATTATCTGTTTTGTTTGTGCCCTTTCCTCTGCTGTTTCAGTGGCCGTTGTTAAAACGCACAGTAAAGCATGGTATTGTCAGAGACACAGTTTCCCCTGTGTGTGTCCCCACAGTGTCCAACTACACCGTCGACAAGTCCAAGCAGTGCATTGGTGCCATGACCATTGAAATTGACTTCTTGCAAAAGAAGAGCACCGACTCCTCTCCCTATGACTCAGACAAGATGGCTGCTGAATTCATCCAGCAGTTTAACAACCAGGTCTTCTCTGTCACCCAGCAGGTTTATATCCTCATGCATATTAAAGCTCTCAATAACCAAGCGCAAAGGCGTAGTTCTTTGGTGTGGCAGTAGGATTTTGATTGTGTTCTTTCTTGTGTCTCTCAGCTAGTGTTCACTTTTTGCGACAAGCTGTTTGGCTTGTTGGTGAAGAACATCGAGGCGATGGATGCCAGCATCCTCAGAGGAGAGCCAGCCTCTGCAAAGAAACCGCAGAAGGTGTGTGACCTCTACACTGAGCCAGTATACAGTATATCATGCACTGCTGCTGTGAAGAACTTATTTTGCATTGACGATTATCGTACCACTGCATTGGTCACCACACATCAGCATATTCTGCATTTTACTACTATTATCATTATGTGTCATGTTATCGTTATTTGTATGGCCTAACATAGGAAGCTAAATAAATTAAAATTATCCGTTTCCCTGACAGATCGATATTGGCCTGATGGTGGGAAACAGCCAGGTGATTTTTGAGAAGGCTGAAAATTCCTCCCTCACACTTGTTGGTATGTTGGTTTGTTTCTTTCTACAGATAACTCATTTCCTAAAACCCGCAGAACCTGGGTTTGAACTTGTTTACAACCAGGAAGATTGTAACCAGCAGGAATATTAGCTATCAAATCCTGATATTGTTTTGTAAATGTATACCGAGGCCAAGGAGATGGTTGTGAAGGCAAACACGGGGCTGCTGAATAAACAACATAGAAAGCCACTGAGCCACCTAATAACACTCACTAATTTGTCCACAAGATGGCAGTAAGAGTACATTACATTTTTTTAGTATACAGCCACTATGTTTGTCTCTTCAATGCAAATGTCTTCCTTAGCTTCCTTTGGAAGCCTGTGAAAAGACACTTGGCTTTTCCTACCACTATAATCACAAATATCTAGAATCAAACCCTGAACACACAAGCACCATATCAACATGGGTCACCTTTACAAATGTTGTTAAAATACATTTTAATCTTGAACACCACGTCTGACATCAGCTGTCTGAGCTTATTCCCGTTTCACACTGTCACAGGGAAAGCAAAGACCAAGGAGGCACGGCAGACGATCATCAATCCAGACTGGAACTTTGAGAAGATGGGAATTGGAGGTCTGGATAAGGAATTCTCTGACATTTTCCGCAGAGCCTTTGCTTCCCGAGTCTTCCCACTAGACATCGTAGAGCAAATGGGTGAGATGCCTGCTATCATACCCATTTACACTTATTTAGATATGTTATTGACATATATTTCTACATGTGTATAACATTTAAGCTTGCCTGTCCGCATAGGATATAAGTATTAGTATCATTAAAAAAAAAAAAAAAATCATTTAAATATTTAAGCTTAATTACAGTGAGAATTTATTTTTCATATAATCTCATTCTTTGAAATATTTGACTTTGCAAGTACCTTTGTGTACTGTGTATTCCTTACAGTAGGAAATTGGAATATATAGCAATAAAATGGAGAGAACACAGGGTATAGTCGCAGTAACATTCTCTATTCTCTCTCTCTCTGATACACGCACGCACGCATACACCTTCACACATTTTTTTTCACTGGTTTCTGTGTTTCATTTTATTAAACAGCATTTTATCTCCCACTGGCTCTAAGCACATAAAACTATTTTATGACATTAGGATATTCCTTCATCGTTCTCTCGCCACTCCTGCCCCATCCCTTGCTTTCTTCCCGCCTATCACTTGCATTCCTCCTATCTAATTCCTCTTGCACTCTGTTTTTCCGTCACAGGGTGTAAGCACGTGAAGGGCATCATGCTGTTTGGCCCCCCCGGCTGTGGTAAAACACTGATGGCCAGGCAAATAGGCAAGATGCTGAACGCTCGAGAGCCAAAGATCGTGAACGGCCCAGAAATCCTCAACAAGTATGTGGGAGAGTCTGAAGCCAACATCCGCAAGCTGTTCGCCGAGGCAGAGGACGAACAGAAGAGGGTAAGAGTGGGATTCTCTATATGTTTAATCACAAACCAAAAAAGACAAACATTGCAGTTTTAAACTCAATCTTCCTCCAGCTGGGAGCCAACAGCGGCCTCCATATCATCATCTTTGATGAGCTGGATGCCATCTGCAAGCAGAGAGGCACAGGTGCCAGCAGCACAGGTGTGCACGACACTGTGGTCAACCAGCTTCTGTCCAAGATCGACGGTGTGGAGCAGCTAAACAACATCCTGGTCATTGGTAAGTCGCATTATTGCCAGTGTCGCATGAGCTTCATCAATATCTAAGCAGCACAGCTTTGCCATGCAAGTGTCCTGTCTTTTATTTATAAGCTTAATTTACTAAGAGAGCCCCCTTTGGGATCACAAGGCAGACTTCCTAATAGTGTTATAAAGGTCCTCTTGATTCTTCTTGATAATTCACTTTGTAGCTTCATGGTGAAAAGGCAGACGGGCTGCATAGGTATGTAGCTTCTGAATGTGTTCATAGCCATGAAGTACAAGTATGAGAGAATCAGTATGGTTTGCTACAAAACAACAAATACATATGTGTGAATGATGCTTATATGAGGTTTGTAAGAACCTGTTTTCTTCAGGTTATAGCCTTTACTGTTTAATTTTGTTGATTGAATTTAAATGACAATTGCCTTTTTTCTCCAATAAAATGCAATATTGATTCATATATTAATGTGCACATATGAAATGTATACAACATATGATGCGTGCTTTATGTGTCCGTTATTACTGTATGGTCCTGCTCAGGTGACACAATAAATATCAGTCTGCCAGCCTGTGCATTAACGCCCCCATCTCCTGTTTCCAGGTATGACCAACAGACCTGACCTGATAGATGATGCTCTGATGAGGCCTGGCAGGTTTGAGGTCAAGATGGAGATAGGTAAGAGTTAAACCACCCCCATCCCCACCCCACTCTTTCTTTCTTCAGCACTCTCTCTTTTTCTTAAATTAACACTAGGCTCACATCATATACAACAAATACAATTACATGAAATTGTTGCCAAATTGTATTGGCAATAATGGCAATAATGGCATTCTTTCATATTGTTTATTTTTCTTAAATACCTTAAATGACATGAATGAGTATATAGTAGTATACACACAAGTATTCCTTACTTTGACAAATAGTTATAGTGACATTATTTCTATACCACATATTTTGACTTTAATGTTTTAATCTTTTCCTCAACCCCAGTCTGTTTAAATATATTTTTGACAGCAGGAGGCATTGGCAAATATCAGACCAATAAAACAGTGTGAAATGAATTGTCCTTGTGAATGAATGGAAATCCTTAAAAATGCTATTATTCATTTCACCTAAAGCTTTTTACTGTCCCGTCCTCTAACCCCCAGGTCTGCCTGATGAGAAGGGCCGTTTCCAGATCCTGACTATTCACACCAACAAGATGCGAAGCTACAATATCCTGGCTCACGATGTCGACATCAAGGAGCTGGCAGCTGAGACCAAGAATTACAGTGGTGCAGAGCTGGAGGGGCTGGTCAGAGCTGCTCAGTCCACTGCCATGAACCGACATATCAAGGTCACTTTTTTGACGTAACTGCAGTCACATCAGGTTATAATGACAATTATGATGATAATGATGAGCTATCACAGTTTACGAGATTCCTTTTCAATTAAAAGACATTTTCAAAATAAGTGCCTGTAAACTGTGACCCCAAAGGGTTAAAATAGATTTGTTTTTTTATTGACATGAGTAAAAGATAATTATTAGCGTAATAAATCATCGGACAAAATAGAATTAACTCAAGATGCATGTACTCACATTTTCTGAAACTTTCATCTACACTGCTCTAGAAAAAAGCTTTTATGTGATATTTTTTCTTTTTTTAATCTAAGCACTGTCAAAAACATTTGTCTGTGTATTACAGGCTACATCCACAGTCGAGGTGGACATGGAGAGGGCAGAGAAGCTGCAGGTCACCAGAGATGACTTCATGGGCTCCCTCAACAACGACATTAAACCTGTATGTTCCAGCTCCTTCAAGAGCTTATGTCTGTCACTGCAGAATACATAATAAACTATGTAACATATAAAATGACAAAACACCCTCATTAACACGTCCTCCTTTTTTTCAGGCATTTGGGACAAACCAGGAGGATTATTCCAGCTACATCATGAACGGCATAATCAAATGGGGCGACCCAGTCACCCATGTTCTGGATGATGGGGAGCTGCTGGTGCAGCAGACCAAGAACAGTGACCGTACGCCGCTGGTGGCTGTGTTGTTGGAGGGTAAATATTCAGAATCATATGTAAACATCCAGCATTGGCAGCCACCATTCAACTCAGAATGATTACAGATAATAGTAAAATTGTCCTCTTTGACTGACATGAGCTTATTTGCTCTTAGTTATGTAAATTACGCCTCAGATTTCATAGCAACACACCTACTAACAAAAAACACACAGATGCTAAATTATACATTTTCTTCTCCCCTGACACACACACTCAACACACCAAGGTCCACCCCACAGTGGAAAGACAGCCTTGGCAGCCAAGATTGCTGAGGACTCTCAATTCCCCTTCATTAAGATCTGCTCTCCAGACAAGATGATTGGACACTCAGAGATCTCCAAGTGCCAGGCAATCAAAAAGGTAAGCACGGGAATGTTTTTCAACCCATCGAGTATTCCAGCAAACAGGAAAACATTTGCATTTAGAACAACAGCTTTTCCCCTTTCGTCAAAGACTCCTTCCTTGCTTTTCACCTTTCCACGAATGCCTCCCTGTATTCATTCTCTCCTCCCTCCCTTTTGTTTTCAGGTCTTTGATGATGCTTATAAGTCCCAGCTCAGCTGTGTGATGGTGGATGATATTGAGCGTCTGCTGGACTACGTCCCCATCGGTCCTCGTTTCTCCAACTTGGTCCTTCAAGCACTGCTGGTGCTGCTGAAGAAAGCTCCACCCAAGGTCAGAAATCACCAGAAAACTACACACAAATTCAGCTGTGTTAAACAAAACACTACATTGTACCTCCCATTACAGCTGTCAGTTTACATGTATTTTTACTTATATTCCATTTGTAAGCACACAATCAATTTTTACTCAGTATGGAAAATATCTGGAGATTTATGTGTTATGTACATAGGGACGGAAGCTGCTCATCATCGGCACCACCAGCAGAAAGGATGTGCTGCAGGAGATGGAAATGCTGGACGCTTTTAGCACCACCATCCACATCCCCAACATCTCCACCGGGGAACAGCTAGTCGACGCCTTAGAGGTATTACATATGTAATCACAGGTGTATTTTTCAATGCTGTTGAACACACATAAATGCACTCATACAAGGACATGCATGCATATTGTCCATTCTCAAGAGCACATATTCATGTACATACGCAGAAACACTGCCTTGAAAAATTGTAAAGGAAAAACTATAAACACAAAAGCTATTGAGAAAGTACATACACATAACTTTCTTGTCTTTCTTTCTTTATTTGTTCCTGTTGTTTCTTTGCCTGAGTTTTTCAGTGTTGGATTTTTTTTTTAATTGTTTCTGCTTTGTTTTTGTGCAGCTGCTGGGGAGCTTCACAGATAAGGAGCGGGCCAGCATTGCACACCAGCTCAAAGGGAAGCGTGTCTGGATCGGCATCAAGAAGCTCCTGGTGCTCATCGAGATGTCGCTGCAGGTACACAGGCCCAACCACAGCAGTACTGATTTTTAAATGGGCCACATTTTATGGTTTTCATGTGATTTGTTGTTAAGAATTACAGACTAAGTAATTAACAGGAAATTATATGTGTTGTGGATTACAGTCATCTATGAAAGAACTAATTTCATCTCTGGCTAATGGATCCCCAAATCCAATCTATCATCCACTATTCAGCACTTCAACTCATAACCTGTATCCTGTCAACACATAACCTGAATATTTAAGGATCCTGAGACACTGGTGCTCTAGTAGAAAGGAAAAAACTCGAAGTATTGAGATACTAGATGATAAACATCAGCAGCAGCTTAGTTTATAGCACACAGTCATTGTCACTGGAGAGTATAGATATGGACCTTCTGTCTGTCACAGTGTGAAGTTGCTGGGAGTTTTCTAATGTGATCAAGGGCCCATATTAATCCTATGTACTGCTGTTTATTTCTACTGTAAACAAACTACTTGAGCTCACGCTTTCTTTCTCTAGATGGACCAGGATTACAGAGTGACCAAGTTCCTGTCTCTGCTGAGAGATGAGGGGGCGTGAGTACAGCCACTCTCCACCAATCAATAATTTCATGCTCATTGCTTGTAGGAGGGCTCCTTCAAATTAAAAGCACTTTTGTTTTATTCTCTTCTTCTGTTTTTTATGTTTCTCCTCTGTTACCCTGTCAGCCTGTTTTTGCTAAACCGTTACACGTTAGTATACTATTAAACGTATCGACGCAGCAACAATGGAACAAGGCTCAGTAATGGCAAAAAGAAAACACATTGATTTTGAAGGCTTCAGTCTTGTATTTCCACATTGCGCGCGTGCACACACACACACACACACACAGCGAATAATTGAGGTCTCATCAGTCTCGCTTAGTGAACTCTTCACTCAACTACAGCTCTTAACAGTTTTATTTTGCAATCTGCAGGTTCAATGAAGGGGATCAAATCAGAATTTAACATGTCCGTCACTGTACACTGGTAAGGCCAACAGCAGAGTGATGAGCCTAGAGCCCAAAGGCAGAAGAAGAGTCGGTAGTTGACAAAGTAGATTTGCACTCCTTCCCCTCCACTGTAGTAATGTAATAGAAGTGACATGTTCAAATAATTGTTGGTACTTAATTACTATTGTAGTTGAATGTATGTCTTTTTTAGATGTATAACCTTCATACTCTTCATTTTCCACAAATCATGAGTCACTCATTTTAAAGTTAAAAGCAAGAAGCGCTGAGCTAGGGTTACGGTTGCTCCGCAGGAGTGTGATTATAATATAGTTTGATCGATATCTTAAGGCTGTCCAGCATTTGTCACGGTTACCTGCTCGAATAATTATTATTCGGTCATGAAATATGGTAAACAACTTGACCCAACAAAATGAAAAATGTTTTTAATAAGTATGGAAAAAGTTCAGGAAGGTTCTTAAATTAGTACAGTTTATATTCATCTATATATAAACACAATATCTAGCCACTACGCAATAATGACTGATCTTATGCAGCTTTGCATCGTCAGATAGTTTTTTTCACTCAGTCTAAATACATCATATATATTCTCATATTGTCAATTTATAGTATGTTTAACTGACAAAAAGTATTGAGTACTGTTAATGGAAGAAGCCTGATTTGCTGAAACACTCGAAACAGTAATTGTATCTACTTGTCGTAATAAGTAGCTTGTTCAGGCTACTTCTAGTCATCCCTGGTGTTAATGAACCCTATATACAGTGAAACCTCGACCTCGATTATGAACTTAATTCGTTCCGTGATCGGGTTCGTAGGTTGAAACGTTCGTAAATCGAAAGATTTTTTTCAATCCCTATTCCCTACTCCCTACATAGGGAAATGAATGTAGTGGACTACATAGGGGTTAGGGAGCGATTTCGGACACAGCCTCAGTCACCTCACACGCTCTGAGAGACTCGCTCACGGGTCATGCGTAATGGCGGCGGCCGAGGAAATGTTTTTAATTTTTCCGTGCTCGGGTTCAGAAGTCGAATTTGGTTCGTAAGAGGAGGCAAAAAAATCTTGAATCTCCGGTTCGTATCTCGAAAAGTTCGCAAGTATAGGCGTTCGTAAGTCGAGGTTTCACTGTATATATTTTTGGATGATGGACAACATGATGACGATAAGGGGGAGGGCCAGAGCGGTGGTATTTATTGCGATGTAGTTTTTTTTACACACCCCAGCAGTGTTTGGGCTGCGTTGAAACAGCCCTTTTCAGTGGCAAGTTTACCTGCTGAATACTAAAACGACTTTTGTCTTTCTTCTCCTTCCTTTTGCTAGTGACCGCAGCTTCTATGAGTAGGGGGCTGTCAGGATGAAGCAAACATCTTGTCATCAAGAAGCCAACCCATTGGACAAAAGTGAGGAAGAGGAGGAGAAGAGATCTTCCTACCTTGTTCACCCACTGATCCCCCAGCTATCTGTATAAATACACCCCCTGGTCTATAAGAGGAGCACATCCAGTTTCTCTCAGCATGTTTCCACAGGCAGTATCACTGTATCATCGTCCTCCTACTCATCCTCATCATCAACTGCTGACAAATCACAGCAAACTACTGGAAGTTATACTGTTACAAATCTGTTATCTGTAAAGAAATTGCAATGGATGATTGTAAGAAAAAGTGCTGTTTTGTGCATTGTTCAGAAAATTATAAAAAAAAAGGTCTGTATGTATGTTCTTAGCTTTAGTATTTGGTGTATTTGTTACATATCTCTTGCAATCACTAAAGGTAGTTATTGTTATCGTCGTATAATGTGTAACCTTACAAAAATATATCCGAGGCGTATAAACGCACTACATGGAAACGTGACATAAACTCCAAAGCCATCTGGATATAATCTGTTGGAGGCTTGTTGTGAATGTGTAAAAAAAAGAAATGGTTCCATGTGTAAATGTGATCCCTTTAATTATACAGTATAGTATAGTGTTCTGTAAATAGTATATATAGACCAGAAGTATATCCTGAAGATAATTTAAAAGCCCACTGTCAGTCTATTTGGTACTTTGTCAGTATGATTCTTCCTCCCATCTTGCTGTGGAGATGTTCATTTTTCCAGGTTACTGTGATAGTGAAAGTAAATGTTGGACAGTTGGTCTGTCTGTCTGTGTTGGGTACAGCACAGTTCAGTCTAGCTAGTGTAGCTATGGCATCATCAGTGTTTTAAAAGAGGTCTTTTAACATCAAATCATTAAAAAGAAAACTTTAGTACTTATTTGAGTTGTTCTCTGTAGGAACTCGAGCTTGTGTCCACAGCAGTGCATGTGTGGGGAGCTAAACAAACAAGTGTGCAGTGCGTACCTGAGTGTGTATGTGTGTGACGGCAGAATGTGCGCACGTGTTGACTTAAGCGCGCGTGGATGTGTGCATGTGTGTGCATCCGAATCCTGGCTTAGTCAGTCAATGGTTAATTTGTGGAGTTTTTTTTTTTATCTCTCATGTCACGTGTTCTGTGCTTATTGTCCAAACTTCTTGTTATGTTCCAACCATTGTTGGTGTGTGCGCGTGTGCATGTGAGTGTGTGTAAATATATTTACACATGCAGATGTATTATTGCAATAAAAAAAAACACAGATGCACATGAACAAAAAGACACTTCCAATGGCTTGTCTGGTGTCGTTCATTTATTGATGGAACCATGCACCTGGGAAATCGGTGTTCAATATTCACTCTCTTTCAGCTGATCTTTACCGACTCCCAGTGGAAATATCTGGCTCTTTAGCCACTAACTGCTTCCACTCTGTTCACCAGCTTGTTGCAAACTGTTTCTGCCATGAGTGGGTAGTGGAAAGTGGCATTTTAGAGCCTCCTCACAAAAGAAAACAACACAAATAGAGTGAGCTGAAACCCACTTTAAATGTAAATCTATGTAAATCTCTCATTCTGCAGAAAGAGGCGCTGATTCAGCAGACAGTTTCCTTCCTTTAATGTCCACACATTGTCTCCATATTGGCATCGGATGTATTTATAAGAATATAAATTACTGCTTTAGGTGCAGTTATAATGTTCTTGCACATACAGTACATCTACTTTACTACACGTAATATTGTACTTTTTCTCCACTGCATGTATTTCAAAGCCATAGTTACATAGTTTTATTGCATTTTATATTTTTTGAATAACAACACAGTATAATAATTTTACTAATTGGCTTTATTTGTTTAAATTGTGCATTCAAAGTGCCACTATATGTTTAATTGCTAAGTAAATATTAATGGAGGCTATATACTATACTATATAAAATCCAGTTTCCACAAATCAAGCCTCTCTGTCAGACTTGAAAAAGTCATATGTGTAAACCATTACTCACAACTTAATATATTAGCAGACTGTTATTATTCAAACTATGATTAAATACCCGGCGGATAGGTTTGATTTACAGTGTAACATAACATTAAGTTAAAAGTACAAAAGTGTCTGTGTTGTACTAAGAAGTTGAATACATGGTAGTGTTTTTTTTTACACACTACCATATACAGTAAGTAGTATTTAAAAGTAGTTTTTAATATAGACTAGATTTGAGCATTTCTTCTTGGAAACAGATGGAAAGCACAATAAAATAGTTCACATAAATAAATAGCACGGTTACCCTGGAAATATTTATATACATGTAAAAGCAAAGCTACTTGTGTAAAAACATTTAAGTATAAAAATATAAAAGTTAATGTAGGTGGTATCAGCTAAGATGTACACACCCTGACCCGTATATACATTTGAGCACAGTCATTGACATAATGTGGTTCCATAGGTGAACCATTACAACTAAATACTTCACCTGGAACCAGTCAACACGCCCTCACACTGACAATGTATGAAAACGTAAATATCATATTACCACATTGTCCTTGGGTAGTTTTCATTATAATCACAGTTTTAATTTCATACATAGAATGGCCTGATATCTACAGCTGTCAGATAAATGTAGTCTCCACATCTAATTTCGCTCCTCAGTGTTGTTGATTAAAAAATGGTGACATTCCCCTTTAATTCTCCTGTTGGGATTACGCAACCCCCACCCTAACGGGGACAATACTCCTCTGTGGACGGTAGAGGGCGCCGCGGAGCCCAGCGGTGAATCATCCTCCGGCGTGCTGCTGCTGACCCGCATTCACCCGTACTGTACAGTCCTGTGTAGACACACACGCACACACATACACGCAGGGAGCACCGAGAGCTAGCAACCAACAACCACACCGCGGCCATGGCTCCGGCTCACACACCCGGCAGCACACACCTGAGAGCGGACTGAGAGCGGGGCTGCCACCGGGCGGAGGAGGAGGAGCAGCCGGCGACGCCGTCAGACACGGTAAAGCAGCCGCCTTGCTACAGCCACTACGCAGCTGCTGTTGTTTTTACTGTTGTTGTTGGGTTTCTCTGCCCTCGTGTGTTTGTGTTAATGGGTCAAGTTCACGGTCCCTGTGTTACTGGCGTTAGTTATAGCGTTAGTGTTAGTGTCGGTGTGTTGACGCTGGAGCCGGGGGGACGCGGTGGTGCAAGGTGAGCGCTGTCCTCACGTCAACCCGCCCCGGTAACCCGGTCCCCCCGCTACCCCCAGTCCCACCGCCACCCCCGGTCCCCTGCTAACCCCCGGTCCCCTGCTAACCCCCGGTCCTCTGCTAACCCACGGTCCCCCTGTCGCCGCTACTACTGTAGGTGAAACAGGGACGGTGCATTACCTATACCTACTAACATACACGAGCGGACGCACGCGCCCCCATCACACCACCGCACCGCTGTGTCAACCGAGGAGAGAGCGACGGTGCAGCCGGCTGACCTCCAGCACTGTGCTGCCATGTGTTTGTCCCCCTCTGGCTGTTGCACGGTTAAAGTTGGACATATACTGTATATATGTATGTGTGTAAGTGTATATATATGTATATGTGTGTGCGTGTGTGTGTGTGTACACACACACACACACACACACATATACAGTACATATGTGACCAGTGTGTGATTTACAGCACAGTCAACGTTCAAATTCCTTTGCTGTGACGTACCCATGAGTTCTGTGTACGTGTGTGTGTCTGTGTGTGTAAAAGTGTAGTGTAGTATGCTGGAAATGCGGCTGTCGGCTTGATATGAGTGGTGCATGTGTTACAGTGGCAATGTCAAATGTGTTGACCGTTCTATAGGCTGAGGTGTGGTGAATGGCTGTGATATCATGCATCGAGTTACATATGAGCCAGTTGTGTGTGTGTGTGTGCGTGTGTGTGCATGTGTGGAGGTGAACAGTGTTAAAGTAAGCAGTCAGACTGCAGTTTTATTATAGTTTAAATCCTGAGTAGAGGAAGCATTTATTGACCAATCAGACGTGAGTCAGTGATTCATGTGTGCAGCTGTGGTTTAGGAAAGCCTGAGTGACAGCCTGTGACCGCAGGGACACATCTGAGGTTGAGTGTTGAAATGTCCACACAGCCAGCTGATGGTAAAGCTTCTCCCACCATCCCCAGTGAAAGCCTCTGGTGCATCATATGACCCACTGCTGCTCCACATTGTGCTATTGAGCTTATATAATTGTTCTTATCTGGAGAAGACGTGACGCTTTTTACACGGCTCTTTGTCTCAAACCTTCAAACTGAATGAGGAAATTCAACTTGGATGTGGCATTTTTTAATAAAGTGGAGAGAGGTGGACAGGAAGGTAAACTCTTATATAAACAAGACTGGGTTTGAAGCTGAAACTAATATCAAAGCAAAAAGTAATATGTAATATGCTGGAGTGCAGGAGCCACACAGACACACAACTACTACAGAGATCAGTGTCTCAGCTTAGAGTGTTTACCTCAGTAGCCAAGTTATTTCAGCAGCCTGGTGTGGAGGCTTATATTCATTTCAAATAAAGGTTTATCAGCCTGTATGAGTCCTTCCTTGAGACTTGTTTACTTGGAACTATGGAAATGTGCCTGTGTCAAACTGCTGTAAAAGCAAGGACACAGATTCCTGACAGATTCTTTGAAGCCCAATAACATTAAAATGCAATAAAAATGTACTATTACATTCTTTAAACCTGTTACAATCTTGAAACAAATCACTTGGACTGTATATACACACACTACTGATACACACACACATGCACGTACTATATATATATACACACACACACACACGCACACACACGTAAATACAGAGACAGAGACTCAGATGCATACAAAGCCATAATCTCAGCCAGCAGCCAGACGTGACCTCTTTTGACGTCTATATCCCTAACACACCCCCCCCCCTTTCCCATGGCTCATTGCTGCAAGGCAGTGCCCTGGTTTTCTGAGGTAGGCTTAATGTATAGCGAGAGGGGAGGCGCGAGTGGAGGATAAGGGGGAGGGGGCTGTCTCCCCCTCCCCCTCGTCCTTCCATGTCGGAGGAAAAACAGTTACATAACACACATAATAGAGCCTATGGAGGAAGTCCCTGAGGTCTCGCAGCCTGCTTACATCATATATACATCTAATTAGCTGGCACTGGAACATTGAACCCTAACAGGCTGTAACAAGTTTGGATGTTTGTGATCTAACATAAAAATAACATGTTCCCTTAAAAGTAAAAACAAAACAATTGACAAGACCACATCTAAATCATGTAAATCTGTATTAGGTTCAATATTGGACAAACAACAGTATCAGGTGCAACAAAACAAATAGGGGCATCATGGAGATGCCAGGTAAACCAACCATCTGTATCAATAAAGATACAGCACATTGTTTACTTAAACGTATGCATACAGGGTACAGTATGTACTTATTGGAGTGGTGCATTGAAGTTGGACATGGAAGTGCTGCCATTATGACTGCGAATGGTGTTGGCTAAAAGATCAGTAAAAATGAATGTCATCATGTGATGTTGACGTTACAGTGGTGTGCAGATGGCTGAAAAAGGTGTCTTGTTTTCTAACATTTTGGCTGACCTTCGTGTCATACAGTAGTTGTTTGTGTAAAGTCCAAATAGCTAGTGAGAGTGTGAAACAGACTCCACATGTTCTTGGGCAGAGCTCTAGTCAACCATAATAAGTGAAATCACATGTTTGGATTTTCCCATAAGTATGTGGGGCAACACCGTTTTTTTTTTCAAACTGGCATCTGACACGTGATGGCCAGTGACACTCATTTGTGATGGCAGCATACCTTGTTTTTTGTTTTGCCAGTTCTAGATCCTTTACAATGGGCATGCTCCATCCTCTCAGGCCTTCAGAGGACAGAGCCTTTAAGGTGTGTGCTGTGGAAAAGAGTTACAGTCTCAGTTACAGGCCTTAATTAGTGCTGGTAAAATGTCCTGCCAATTTGAAAGTATTTATGATGATTCACAGTCAACCTGCTGTGGTGTATCCATGTTGTCGATACTGATCCAATAAGCACTCCACTCGCAGCTTGACAAGAAAAACTTAACATATAACTCTGAACAACAAGTAATGTTACAGTAATTTAACAGACAACGCAAATTGAAATTCATGTTCTCGCTTTTCAATTTCGATTTCTATAACTAATTTATTTCATTTATATGCATTAGGCTCAAAGTCAAGAGGCATTCGACGGTTCTCTGTTAGAGCTTTTCAGCTATCCATCCATCCATCCATCCATCCATCCATCCATCCATCCATCCATCCATCCATCAGTCAGTATATCAAACTGGCTGATTTATTATTCTTTCTCTACTTTAACTTTCTAAATTAATCAAATTATAATAAACTGATGTAATCCTCATTTAAATGGTGAGAAACAGTGTTTAAGATATTGTATTTATGAATGTTTTGCTGTTGTGTCGACATCGTCATTGTCTAACTTTTCCAACGGAGCTGTATGAACCTAGTGGAACAAGAAGGAGCTGTGCCTATTTTCCTGTTGTCTACAAGGTATAAAACTGACAGATATTCTGTGAAAATGATTCATAATGGCAGACGTATATGTGACGAGGCAGGCGTAAGAAAGAAGAAACAGAATGAGAGGAATGGGAAAGTGAAATTAAAGAGTTTCCTCAGACCACAAAATGTTTGACTGTGTCAATCATACAGCCTTGTAAAAGGTACAATACAGTTCTCACACCCACACATACACACACACACACACACACACACACACACACACACACACAGTTTATTATAGAAGAGCTTCAAGGTCCCTCCATGACACCAGTTTCTTTGGAATGTGTTTAAAGAAATGCATCATAAAGTCTTAAATCGGTGTTGAGAATCACCAAGCATGTAGTTTTAGGACCATGAGATAGTTCTGTCACTATTTTTTTCAGTTTCAGTGTCACAACATGTTTTACCTGTGTAGTTCAGACTTGTGGATTGATACCAGCAAAGCAACAGGGAGAACAAGTTCTTAACACACATCATTCTATCAAAGACACAAAAGTAAAACAAGTTTCTCCTTGAATTGAGGGGCAGATCATTTTTCCTGGCCTAAAGGGTAGACTTAATGGGGTAGACCTCTTTGTCCTCTTCTCTCTGTCCTGTCTGAAAAGCTGTAATTGCTGCCTCAATTGAGGCTTGAATTTGAGGCGTACTTTGTTTTGTTTTTTGTTTGTAGCCTACTCGCATTGTGGCTGTCTTTCTACCATTTTGGTTCTCTTCAGGGGCCATTATTAGTTTACACACTGGTTTATGACCAATATCCTGCAGACTAATGTACAGGGGGTCCTCGAGTTACGACGGTCTCGAGATACGTTGTTTTCGTGGTTACGACACATCTCCCATGAACTTCCTTGTTTCGGCTTAAGCGGTTTGCCCCATAAATACGTACAGACTTCGCACGGGAACTAGTTGGTGAGTGCTCTCCCTGTCTCTCAGCGCGCCTGCCAGCTCTCCAGCACCTCCACAGCACAGCTAGGCTACTCTGCGTTGTGTTTACTTATGTGAAATGGACGGCTGGCTGGGGGTGCAGCGGCAGCCGGTAAGGAGATGCATACGGACACAGATGGGTTCGGGATCGTGGTGATACCGTAGGTTTATTCACAACACAGGGTCTACACGGTTGATATCAGAAATCTAAAGGAAATGCTCATTGCACTCGCGATATCAACCCCTACAGTGACAAAAGGCAATTCACCATAGTAAACTCTTATTGTAGGGTGGTGTTATAGCGACATCTAGTGGCACAATGTATGCACAATG